>CP092886.1:86082363-86175803 GCA_030710605.1 Cordylochernes scorpioides | reverse complement strand
GATCATCTTACAAGATATGTTTGGGCATTTCCCACTATCAAAAATACAGCTCAAGCAACGCTACAATGTTTCAACAGAATTCTTCAAGTCTCGCTACCCATAAAACTTATTATCACTGACAACGGAAAGAACTTTAATTCCAAGGAATTCAAAAGGTGTTTGAAAGTTCATAACATCAAACAAACTTTCACCACACCATACCACCCTCAGAGTAATGGAATGTGCGAAAAGGTTAACGGAACAATCATGACCAAGTTAAGAGCGGCCTTGCTTGATAAACCGAAAGTGAAATGGGGCACACTTTTGCCCAAGGTCATTACTGACTACAACAACACCCCTCATGACATAACAGGTTTTCCGCCATCTTTTCTACTTTTTGGTTACAATGTGCAGCCACAATATGCTGATAACCCCTCAACCTCGGTAGAAGATGCTAGAAAACTGGCTATAAAAAGAACTCAACATCATCGTGATATTTCTAAAAGAAGACATGATTCAAGGCATCCCGACATTGAATTTAAAGTTGAAGATCTCGTTCTTAAAAGAATTCCCTACAATGATCCGAGGCTAATTAAAACAGCTCCCAAATACGAAGGACCATTCCAAGTTTTGAGAAGATTGTCTAAAGTGACTTACGAACTCTCTACAACGGATCAAGACAACCCACCAAGAAATCCCACAGGAGGTCCTATAAAGGCTCACATCTCTCAATTTAAGTCATTTATTCTCCGTGAATAAATGCATCAAAGCGGGGGTAAATGATACGTAAAAAAATAATAATATATATATGCTGTAAACATCTCAAAATTATTATTCTCATATTTAATTTTTCATAGAACTTTATTCCAATAATCATCATCACTTAGAATTGTTTACATGACGACTTTGTAAAAATGAGACGTTGGTTAAAAATAAAAACTAACGAGACATACATTCTTGATTATTTATTTCCTTTACATTTAAAATAGCTATAAAAGAAAAATTTACATACATCCGCTACAATATCTATATATATAAAAATGAATGTATGTCTGTTTGTCCTTTATGCCTGACCAAACCACTCATTGGATCGCCATGAAACTTTGGGAAGTTATTTAGTATAGTACTGGGAAGGTTTCTAGCAAATAAAATTTTTGAAATAACTTTTCGCCTAGATATAATCAAGATAAATATTCTAATTTATCTGTTATAATTCAACAATCTGCTCTAAATATTATCATGATGATGAGATGATTTTGTAATGTAGAAAATTAGGAAAGACAAAATTCAGGATGACACGGCAATTTATTTGAGACAAGAATAATGATACAATTCCAAGGCAAGATACTATTCCTTTAACTTCCAATTACGGAGGGAACCAATTAATAATGATTTTATTCAACTTATCGAGTATTTTTCAAGGGACCGGGAAAAAATGTTCACTTTATCGAGAGATTCGTTAGACAAACCTTTACTCGGGTAAAATCCGGGCGAAGCCGGGAATATCCATTTCGTAGCTTAACCCGTCTCTCCAAGAGGCAGTCTCTTATTAAAGGTCTATTAGAGATTCTTTAATAGCAATTAGAATCTTCAATGAGAGACCACCAACAGGAGAAACAAGTTGATTCATGTTTTTAGGTGGTCTTTCTTAAGAGACTCTATTTACATATTTAAAATATGAAAAAATTAAAATATTTTAAAATTAAAATATTTTAAAATCAACATTTTCTTACTGTTACGTTTAATTACTGTTAATATCTATATATAAAAATGAATGTATGTCTGTTTGTTTGTCCTTTATGCCTGACCAAACCACTCATTGGATCGCCATGAAACTTTGGGAAGTTATTTAGTATAGTACTGGGAAGGTTTCTAGCAAATAAAATTTTTGAAATAACTTTTCGCCTAGAAATAATCAAGATATTTATTCTAATTTATCTGTTATAATTCAACAATCTGCTCTAAATATTATCATGATGATACGATGATTTTGTAATGTAGAAAATTAGGAAAGACAAAATTCAGGATGACACGGCAATTTATTTGAGACAAGAATAATGATACAATTCAAAGGCAAGATACTTTTCCTTTAACTTCCAATTACCGAGGGAACCAATTAATATTGATTTTATTCTACTTATCGAGTATTTTTTCAAGGCACCGGGAAAAAATGTTCACTTTATCGAGAGATTCGTTAAACAAACCTTTACTCGGGTAAAACCCGGGCGAAGCCGGGTACATCCATACAAGAATAATGATACAATTCCAAGGCAAGATACTATTCCTTTAACTTCCAATTACCGAGGGAACCAATTAATATTGATTTTATTCAACTTATCGAGTATTTTTCAAGGGACCGGGAAAAAAATGTTCACTTTATCGAGAGATTCGTTAGACAAACTTTTACTCGGGTAAAACCCGGGCGAAGCCGGGCGGGTCCGCTAGTATATATATATACTAGCGGATGTACCCGGCTTCGCCCGGATTTTACCTGAGGAAAGGTTTGTTTAACGAACATTTGTTAAAACAATTCTCTATAAACTTATTTTAAAAAAATAAAAGATATATTTTGATAATTTGAAACTCGTAAATTTGAATCTCTCGATAAAGTGAACATTTTTTCCCGGTCCCTTGAAAAATACTCGATAAGTTGAATAAAATCAATATTAATTGGTTGCCTCGGTAATTGGAAGTTAAAGGAATAGTATCTTGCCTTGGAATTGTATCATTATTCTTGTCTCAAATAAATTGCCGTGTCATCCTGAATTTTGTCTTTCCTAATTTTCTACATTACAAAATCATCGTTTTATCTAGTGAACATTTTTCCCGGTCCCTTTAAAAATACTCGATAAGTTGAATAAAATCAATATTAATTGGTTCCCTCGGTAATTGGAAGTTAAAGGAATAGTATCTTTGCCTTGGAATTGTATCATTATTCTTGTCTCAAATAAATTGCCGCGATATCCTGAATTTTGTCTTTCCTAATTTTCTACATTACAAAATCATCATTTTATCTATTCTCCCAATATATATGTTGTAGATAAATGATAAAACTAACTTTGACTTTTGCGCAATTAATAGGTAGAAAATCTTACTTTTGATAAATAATCTTTAAGATAATAAACTTAGTGATAAGAAAATTAATAGATAAAAAAACTTGTTATCATCGTCGCAATGGAAGCGCTGCTTTCGAGTTAAATCTACAAATCTGCAAATAACTCTAAGGATATTCGGGATATCCAAGAAATTATTTTTCAAAAACCTTCCCGGGGATATAGCTAATAATGTCCCAAAATTTCACGGCGATTGGATATATGGGTTTTGAATCTATAGAGTACAGACAGACATTCCATTTTATATCTATACTAGACGAATGACCCGGGCAACGCCCGGGTTTACCCGATTAAATGTTTTATTCAAACACTATTCGTTACAATTATAAATTGGCGCCGTGGATGTCACTCTTGTGAAACGTCCCGCTCCAAACTTTACAGTCAGATTAGTTACGATATAAATCTTCAAATCGAGCGAGCGTCTATAAATATTTCGATTTAGATCAAGTATTCTAATTATTAAGCGAACACTATTATTAATAAAATTTTGAGAAGATTTCGATTTTAAACGTATTTATAACCTTGATAGAGGGCGCTGTTCGTGAGCTAAGTTGAATAATTTAAATATATAGTTTTAATATTTAATTTATATAAAATTTAAAATAGCCTCTCGTTTTCCTCGTATTTTTTTAACCTATGTTTGGAAATTTTGGTTTGAATTAGTGAACTACTGCGAATTTGTATACCGGACATACAAACCAACAAACAAACAAACAAACATACAAACATTCATTTTTATATATATAGAAGATATAATATAAATGAGTTTTAAAAATTGTTAAAAAAATGCATCGGCCGGGAATCGAACCCGGGCCGCCCGAGTGGCAGGCGAGCATTCTACCACTGAGCCACCGATGCGTATACAAAATGGCCATATTTGGGTATTCATTCCATTCCGGATTACTCCGCGTAAAAAAAAGGTTCTTCAAATGAAAAAAGAAATAGCCAAAAATACTAAGCAAATTGTATCCAAAAATTTTCCTCAGGTTTATAAAAAGCGACATGCAAAATTTGGTACCAATTGGTTCAGTAGTTTTTGAGTTTATCGCGAAACAGACAGAGAGACAGACAGAAATTGACTTTTATATATAGAGAGATTAGTGTTTAGGTATTTGATTTAATTCATATAGTTGATATAATAGTACTAGCGGATGTGCCCGCTTTGCCCGGGTTTTACCCGAGTGAATGTTTGTCTAACGAACATTTGTTAAAACAATTCTCAATAAACTTATAAAACGTACTCGGCTTCGCCCGGGGTTTTATCCGAGTAAAGGTTTGTCTAGCGAACATTTGTGTTGAAACAATTCTCTAAAAACTTATATTTAAAAAAATATATATATATTTTGATAATTTGAAACTCGTAAATTTGAATCTCTCGATATATTGTTATCATCGTCACAATGGGGGCGCTGCTTGCGAGTTAAATCTACAATTCTGCAAATAACTCTAAGGATATTCAAGATATTCAGGAAATTATTTTTCAAAAACCTTCCCGGTGATATACCTAATAATATCCCAAAATTTCACGGCGATTGGATGTATGGTTTTTGAATCTATAGAGTGCAGACCAACAGACAGACAGACATTCAATTTTATATATATAGATAGATTCACTCTTCATTGTTGGCTTTTTATCTTACATTCATTCTTCATTGTTGGCTTTTTATATTACATTCACTCTTCATTGTTGGCTTTTTATCTTACATTCACTCTGTTGGCTTTATATATTACATTTACTCTTCATTGTTGGCTTTTTATCTTACATTCACTCTTCATTGTTGGCTTTTTATATTATATTTACTCTTCATTGTTGGCTTTTCATCTTGCATTCATTCTTCATTGTTGGCTTTTTATATTATATTTAGTATTCATTGTTGGCTTTTTATCTTACATTCATTCTTCATTGTTGGCTTTTTATATTACATTTACTATTCATTGTTGGCTTTTTATCTTACATTCACTCTTCATTGTTGGCTTTTTATCTTACATTCATTATTCATTGTTGGCTTTTTATATTACATTCACTCTTCATTGTTGGCTTTTTATCTTACATTCATTCTTCATTGTTGGCTTTTTATATTACATTCACTCTTCATTGTTGGCTTTTCATCTTACATTCACTCTGTTGGCTTTTTATATTACATTTACTCTTCATTGTTGGCTTTTTATCTTACATTCATTCTTCATTGTTGGCTTTTTATATTATATTTACTCTTCATTGTTGGATTTTTATCTTACATTCATTCTTCATTGTTGGCTTATTATATTACATTTATCCGAGTGAAAGTTTGCCTAACGAATATTATATATTATGAAGTATAATAAACAATGTTTAAGATTAGTTTTAATTATTAATCAAGATTGTGTGTGAATATGTGAGAAAGATGTAATATCGTTGTTGTTTTCTTGGCCGACTGTTTTACATATGGTGTTATCTTAAAATTGCTTGTTTTGAATATTTTTTTAGATTGAGTTGAATGAATTGCTGAATTTTTTTTGTATTTATATATAAATAAAATTAACTCTGTTGATTTTTTTTGTATTTAATCGATAACAGCTAAGTTACGCATGTTAATGTTAGGGAAAAATATTTTGATGTTAAGCAAAACCTGCTCCATCTCGTTTTACATAAATGTTGAAAATTTGGTTGAAATTGATGCATTGTAACGAAAGTTTTTAGTGATGTCCTCTTATGAAATTTGCATTTTATTAATATAGATTTACTCTTCATTGTTGGCTTTTCATCTTACATTCATTCTTCATTGTTGGCTTTTTATATTATATTTACTATTCATTGTTGGCTTTTTATCTTACATTCATTCTTCATTGTTGGCTTTTTATATTACATTTACTATTCATTGTTGGCTTTTTATCTTACATTCACTCTTCATTGTTGGCTTTTTATCTTACATTCATTCTTCATTGTTGGCTTTTTAAATTACATTCACTCTTCATTGTTGGCTTTTTATCTTACATTCATTCTTCATTGTTGGCTTTTTATATTACATTCACTCTTCATTGTTGGCTTTTCATCTTACATTCACTCTGTTGGCTTTTTATATTACATTTACTCTTCATTGTTGGCTTTTTATCTTACATTCATTCTTCATTGTTGGCTTTTTATATTATATTTACTCTTCATTGTTGGATTTTTATCTTACATTCATTCTTCATTGTTGGCTTATTATATTACATTTATCCGAGTGAAAGTTTGCCTAACGAATATTATATATTATGAAGTATAATAAACAATGTTAAAGATTAGTTTTAATTATTAATCAAGATTGTGTGTGAATATGTGAGAAAGATGTAATATCGTTGTTGTTTTCTTGGCCGACTGTTTTACATATAGTGTTATCTTAAAATCGCTTGTTTTGAATATTTTTTTAGATTGAGTTGAATGAATTGCTGAATTTTTTTTTTGTATTTATATATAAATAAAATTAACTCTGTTGATTTTTTTTGTATTTAATCGATAACAGCTAAGTTACGCATGTTAATGTTAGGGAAAAATATTTTGATGTTAAGCAAAACCTGCTCCATCTCGTTTTACATAAATGTTGAAAATTTGGTTGAAATTGATGCATTGTAACGAAAGTTTTTAGTGATGTCCTCTTATGAAATTTGCATTTTATTAATATAGATATATTTATATTATATTTTTTATAAATTAGTTTTAAAAATTGTAAAAAAAAAAAAATGCATCGGCCGGGAATCGAACCCGGGCCGCCCGCGTGGCAGGCGAGCATTCTACCACTAAGCCACCGATGCTTTAAAATAAATGGCCATATTTAGGTATTCATTCCATTCCGGATTAGTCCGCGTAAAAAAATAGTTCTTCAAATTAAAAAAATAAATAGCCAAAAATAATAAGCAAAATGTAGCCGAAAATTTTCCTCAGGTTTATAAAAAGCGACATGCAAAATTTGGAACCAATTGTTTCAGTAGTTTTTGAGTTTATCGCGAAACAGACAGACAGACAGGAATTGACTTTTATATATATAGAGAAGATATATATACACTTGGTTCTTTTTTTATGCGGTAGATGCGTTCCAGGGGAATCCGCATAAAAAAAATCGCACAAAAAAAGACATACATTTATATGTAAAATGATGGATACGTTCCATTTATTTAAAAAATCGCATAAAACCTAAATAATGTTTTAAAATGCACCAGAAATCGCATAAAAAAAAGATTTATAAATAATAAGATTTAATTTTTTTCTCATCATATTTTAATAAATGGCACATATGTGTGTTAATAACAAAAACAAAACTTAATATGTAAAAAAAAAACATAAACAAAACTTTATTTAAAATCATATTAAGAATGTTTTCATCATTATTCGCTGTCTGATAATGTGCGAACCCGTTTGTGGATTGTTGCAAGATCACTTTCATCACTTGAAGATAAAATTACGTCATCAGATCTACATGGTAATGCTTCTTTAGGAACTTCAGTGATTTTTTTTTCTTTGACAAGGTAGTCAGTAATCAAACGCTGTGATGGCTTGACTAGTTCTTTGTAGAGTTCTCTGTAGCCAGACATACAAAATTTCAGATCACGTTGGAATTTTAAGGCGCGTTCTACATCATTATCATTTTGAATTAAAAAAATTTCCAATTTACCGGAAAGTTGAAGGCCTTCCCGAAGTAATTTTTCGTCCAGTGGAGTAACATCTTCCAGTTCGCTATCTACACACACTGTTTCGAAATCTTTAGTAGTATCTACCATACTTTCCAAAATATCATCATCATTTAGGGCTTCGTCCACAAGCAATTCTTCTATATCATGCTCGCCAAAATCATCAAAACCTTCCCCACCTATTTCCTTAGCAATTGAAATAATATCTGATGTTACTATTGTTGTTCTATTTGATTCATTTCTCTTTGATACGCATTCAGGCCAAGCAGCTTTCCAACATGCATTTAAAGTTTGTGATTTTATCTCGGCAATTGCTAACGCAACATGATCTACACAGTTCAAGATATTAAATTGTTTCCAAACTTCAGTAACTGTTATTGTATCGGATTCCAGTTTATCGAAAATGAATTGGAAAGTGAATTTTACATAATATTTTTTAAATGTTGAAATAATTCTCTGATCTAATGGTTGAATTAGGCTCGTTGTGTTTGGAGGAAAAAAAACTACCTTTATATTTGGATGCTCTAAGTTTGGATGACCTGGTGCATTGTCAAGAATTAATAAGATCTTAAATTCGAGACCCATCTCGTTCATATAATTTCCTACTTCGGGTACGAAGCATTTATTGAACCATTCAGTGAAAATAGCCGTTGTTACCCAGGCCTTCTTGTTTGCCATCCAATGTACGGGCAGTGTATTTAAGTCTTTTCCTTTTAATGCACGTGGTTTTAAAGATCGATTTACAAGCAGCGGTTTTAACATTCGATCGCCAGATGCATTGCTGCACAGCAATAAAGTAACTCGATCTTTAGCAGCTTTAAAACCACTGGCATTTTTTTCGGACTTTGCAATGTAAGTACGGGTTGGCATTTTTTTCCAAAACAATCCTGTTTCATCAGCATTGAAGATTTGATGTGGGCACAATATCCTCCATCTTTAATAATTTTAGCCAACTTTTCAGGATATTTTCTAGCAACTTCTTCATCTGCAGAAGCCACCTCACCTTTTATTTTTAGATTATGAAAAGAATGTCTTTTTATAAAACCAGTTAACCACCCTGTGCTGGCAGAGAATTGTGGATTACTTTCACGTGAAGATGTAGATGGCTCTGATTCTTTTAACTCCTTGTAAAATTTAAGGGCTTTCATCTTGATTAAATGTCCATCTAACGGAATTCTTTTTTGAGTTAAATCTTCAATCCAAATTACGAGAGCCTTTTCTGTTTTTTCTATTAAAGTGCCTCTTGAATATGATGAAATTTTAGAACTCAAATTTGTACCAGATCTGACTGATCTTCTTATTGCCGCTTCATTTTTTTAAATTGCTCTTATAGTAGATTCGCCTAAATTATAACGTTTACCTATTGCTGTTGATCTTTCTCCTTTCGCCAAGCAATCGAGAATTATAATTTTGGTTTCTAGCGAAATTGCACTTCTTTTTTGTTTTTTATTATTGTCACATATTTTCTTTAAGAGGACTAAAAATTATGGAAAAACTTAATGTACAATTACGCACTAAAATTATTCAAAAAAACTTACAATTCACTTGAGTAAATTTATCTTCCGGTTTTCGGTAGTAACCTTCTTTCACCAAGTTTTATTTTATAATGCTTTCCAATATGCAGACTTTTTTAATTAGTTTCATACAAAAACAAAATGCAGCATAAAAACACGCAATTTTAACGAGGTATTTTTGTTTTTGTCTCTTTTGTTTTTAAGAACAAATCAAGAGAAAACATGTCAATAAAATAAAAAAGAAATTTGTAACGGCAGCTGGCACGCCGGCGGGTTTTCAGTTTTGATTTCGGTTTTGCACGAGTTGTGTAAGACACCGGCAGGCGCGGAATAAAAGACAATTGGAACTTCCCCTCTACTGTTTGTTGGATAACTTAACATACAACCACGACGTTACAAAATTCTTTCTTTGTATTGATTGCGTAATAGTAGAGTTGTAGTTGTTATTCTTATTCGTTTTCAGAAAAAGTGAATCACCAAAAAATTTTTTTTCGAAATTCGAATAATTTGTTTTTTCTTGCACCGCATAACTCCAAAACCGCATAAAAAGAGAACGAAGTGTATATATTACTATTTTTGTTTTAACTGTAGGTATGATTGTGGTATTTCTATTTTCCTATTGGTGCTATTTTTTATCATCTGTAGATGCCCAGCTCTCCAAAAATAATCTTGAGTGTTTATCCTGTACATTTTTGTATAATATTATTGCATTATCAAAATCTGGCATATGTCCTTTCTTAACTGCATGTTATATAAGTGACGATAAAGATTTATGGGTTTTGAAGGCTGTCCTGTGTTGATTGAGTCTCTCTATTAAGGTTTTACCAGTTTCTCCAATGTAGGATGATGTACAGGATTGACATGGTATGCGGTATATGATATTGGATCGGGTTTCCTGTTTTGGGTTTCGTTTGGTTATAGGATGACAGAGAAGGTTTCTTAGGTTTGTAGCGGACTGGTATCTGATATTGTATTTTTTTAGTGTTCTGCCTATCTTTCGATTCCATAACTGTAGAGAAGTATGCAGGATGGATTCTGGCTTTGACTATTGTTTGTAGATGGGTTTCTATTTCTATAAATATGCCTTTTGATGAATTGTTTGGGATATTCGTTGTATTGTAATTCCTTGGATAATACATAGTTCTCTTTCTTTTCAATAATGTCTATTTTCTGAGAACAATGGGTGAGGATTTTTTTTGATAATGTTTTTATTACCGAGATTTTATGGTTTATGGGGCCGAAAGATTTGAAATTGAGGTATGATCCTGTGTGGGTAGGTTTCAGGTATATACCTGTTTTTTTTTATGCTATTGTTGGTCCTCGTCAGTTTTATATCTAGGAAAGATAAATTTCTATTTTCTTCTATTTCATGGGTGAATTTTAAAAATGGTTTTAAATTGTTTAAGAAGTTTATAACATTAGGTATGCTATTTATATCAGTGATACATAAAACATCTTCGATATTGTTACATCATGATTAATGGCGTATTTCTTATATCATTTTTAATATATTTGAAATTTAAATTATATATTTATTTATTTTTATATTCTATGATATTTATTTAAAACAGATTATTTTTTAGATTATCATCATTTGTATTTAGGTACACGTGTGACTTCACTGCTCTCTTTGAGGTGAGGAAATAAATAAATTATTCTGGAGGCTACTTAAAGTAGACTTATCTCATTATTCCCTTATATAAATTTGTAGGATGGTTGAAACACGCTCTGGTAAGATGCAAGACCCAGCACAGGAGAGAATCATGCCTGAAGAGTCTGCCAAGCCGCAACCTGGTGCAACAATTGGTAGAGATGCTAGTTCCGACCCAGTTGTCCTGAATCCCAACATCGATATCCCCAAGTTTGATGGAACGGAAGACCCTCGCCCATGGATTGAATCTCTTGAAGAAATTGGCTTCCTGTACCATTGGGCAGACTACATTATCTCTCGTTATGCTGCCATGAATATGATTGGTAGCGCCAAAACCTGGCTGAACCTACACAAGATAAGTTTCACCAGCTGGGAAAATTTCAAGAGCCGCCTAATTCAGGATTTTGCCTCAGACGCCAACAAAGACGAAATGAAGATGAGGCTAAACAGAATGCAGCAGTGGAATGAACCTGCAATCAGGTTCGCAGAGGATATCCTTGTACTGTGCAACAAGGTCGACCCCCAAATGGAAGAAGAGACTAAAATAAACTGGGTTATTGGAGGGTTAAAGAAAGAATACTCTTATGCCCTTCACCTAAACCCTCCTAAAAATACCAATGAACTTCTAGAAATTTGTAAAAAGCTGGATTTGTTCGAAAAGAATTACCAAGAACGTGCAGAAAAATCAAAAGCTCTTTATAATGGACCACGCTCTCCTCGTCCCCATCATCAAGAGCAATGGAAGAATGCTACGTCGTTCAGAAGACCATATCAGAACACCTCCAAGCCCCAGGCCCCCGCTCCGAGGTACTACCAGAACACCTCCAAGCCCCAGGCCCCCACTCCGAGGTATTACCAGAACAAGCCTCTGCCCCAGGTATCTGCCCCTAGACGATCTTACACTCCCAATCCTGAGCCAAAACCGGTCTACCCAAGTAAAACATACAATAAGAATCCAAATTCAAATAGGAATAGGACAGAAGACGGGAGACCAATATGTTTCAAGTGTAACAAGCCAGGACACGTAGCGCGGTATTGCAGAGTCAGGTTTGTAAGAATTGTGGAAGAGGACCCCATAGTTACACAAGACAAGGTCGAAGAAGAAATCCGAATGGATAATGGAACTCAGAAGTCGAGACCTCTGCTCTACGCGGACGTAAGTAATAGCCCGTACTCGAGTATCCCTACAAGGAATAGATATGCCGCATTAGAAGATTTAAACTAAACATCGCGCCTGAGTCCGTCAATCAAAGCAAGTCGACCATAAATGGAATTAAAAAGTTGGACCCCAAATATAAAATGAACATTAACGTGGATAGAATCGGTATCTGCGAAGCTTTGATTGATACAGGCGCCGATCTTTCAGTGGTCGACCTTAATACAGCTCTCAACACAGGTCTTGAAATAATAAATCCTGATAAAATGTGCTCCGGACCCGATGGCAAAGAATTAGATATCGTAGGAAATATTATTTTAAATATAAAATTTGATGACAAAACAATCACACATCAATTTGTGATAATGAGAACACATTTGCGAATATTTATACTTGGACGTGATTTTCTTAAGAAAATGAACGCAAAAATTGATTGTCAGCGTGAAATAATCAAATATGACTTGACAGAAATCGTGACGTAATCAAATATCAACAGAAGAAAATAAAAAGTGCAAAGGATGCCATTATACCAGAACTTTCTATTAAATTGATTAATGCATTTGTAGAAGCAGAGGATGGCGAATACATCATCGAGGAGAACCATAAAATGTTTCAAACAAATGGACTTCGACTAGCGAGAAGTTTAATAAATGTTGTGAATAAGGAAACATATATCTGGATAACAAACCCTTACCCTCGACCATTAAAAATATTAAAAAACCAAACATTGTGCTTTGGAAGCCAGCCAGCCGAAGTGAATCTTGTGGAAGAAAGTGAACAAAAAGAGCATGAAGAACCCCAATTTCAGATAAACGAAAATTTAGCATATAAGGAAAAGGAGCAATTGAAACAAGTTTTGGAAAGGTACGAGGATTTGTTTTCGTCGGGATTAGGAAGATCCAACTTAGCGAAACATCGGATCGATACAGAAGGCGCGAAACCGATCAAACACAAGCCGTATAGGGTGAGCGCGAAAGAGCGAGAAATCATAAAAGAACAAATTGATGAAATGCTCAGAGACGGCATAATTAGACCATCCTCGAGTCCATGGTCCTTCCCTGTAATCTTGGTCAAGAAGCGAGATGGTAAGTACAGATTTTGCGTTGACTACAGAAAATTGAATGATGTAACAGTGAAGGATGTTTACCCAATTCCCAGAATTGATGAAGTATTGGATACACTTCAAGGATCCAAATACCTTTCAGCAATTGACCTTAAATCAGGATATTGGCAAGTAGAGGTTGAGGAGAAAGATAAAGAAAAGACAGCCTTCACTACAGCACATGGCCTATATGAGTTCAACGTAATGCCCTTTGGTCTATGCAATGCCCCTGCTACATTTGAGAGGAACATGGAAAATATGCTTGGTAATCTTAGATGGCAAATTTGCTTATGTTATCTAGATGACGTAATCATTTATAGCTCGGATTTTTCAACACATCTCAAAAGAATAGAAGCTGTTTTAAAATGTTTTCGCGAGGCTAATTTAAAATTGAACAACAAAAAATGCCAATTTGCTTTCGAAGAACTGGAGATTCTTGGCCATATAACTAATCAACATGGTATAAAACCAGCGGAGCATAATATCAAGGCTATTAGAGATTTTCCTCGGCCCAAAAAGATAAAAGAAGTTCAATCATTTTTAGGAATGTGCTCATATTATAGAAAATTTATCAAAGGTTTTTCAAAAATTGCCGATCCATTAACCAGTCTTATAAAAAATAATGTACCTTTTACCTGGACAGAAAATCGAGAAAAAGCATTTCAAACCCTTAAAGTAGCATTGATAAATCCTCCAATCTTAGGGCACTTTGACCCGAATGCAATTACTTACATTCATACTGACGCATCTAACATCGGCCTGGGTGCAACATTAGTCCAAAAGTTCGGCGATAAAGAAAAAGTTATCTCATATTTAAGTCGAACACTGAGCAAACCTGAGCAAAATTATTCGACTACTGAAAAAGAATGTCTAGCTGTTGTGTGGTCAATGTCCAAGTTACGACCCTACCTATATGGAAGGCACTTCAAAATCGTAACTGATCATCACGCACTATGCTGGCTTAAGAATCTGAAAGATCCGACCGGCCGATTAGCACGATGGGCACTGAAGATTCAGGAATATAATTTCGAAATTATACACAAATCGGGTAAAAAACATCTGGACGCTGATGGTCTATCTAGAGGACCCTTACCTGAAAACGAATGGGACGAAGATTATGAAAGACTATTTCTGAATCAAATAATAGACGAAAAGTATGATTTTATTGAGAATATTAAGGAGAACCTTAGTGGAAACAAGCGTTCAATTACACAGAACTTCAAAGAAGAAAATGGGTGTCTCTACAAGAAAAATCCAAATCCTGAAGGTAGGGCATGGTTGCTGGTAGTGCCAAAGAAGAGAAGGAAGGAAGTCATGAGTGAATACCACAACCATATGCTGAATGGCCATCTGGGCGTCGCCAGAACCACTTACCGATTGAAGAATAAATACTATTGGCCTTCCATGTTGAAAGATGTTTCAGAATTTGTAAAGACGTGCCATCTTTGCCAAAGTCGGAAAGGTTCAAATCACTTGCCTTCTGGACTTCTACAACCTATTCCCCCAGCTAACTACCCTTTTGAAAGAATCGGAATTGACTTTGTTGGCCCCTTGCCATCAACGAAAAGAAGAAGGAAGTGGATAATTGTGTTGACTGGTTATTATACCAAGTATGCTGAAACAAAGGCAGTATCAGAAGCAACCGTGAAAGAAGTCTCTACATTTTTAATCGAACATATTATTTTACGTCACGGGGCCCCAAAATTTCTTATTAGCGATAGAGGTTCACAATTCACTAGCAATTTGATGAAGGAGGTAATGAAAATGTGCAAAGTGAAACACTGCTTCACAACGAGCTACCACCCCCAGACTAACGGACTAACGGAACGGCTAAATAGAACTTTAATCAATATGATCAGCATGTATGTGAACACAGACCAAAAGAACTGGGATGAAATCCTCCCTTTTATCACCCACGCGTATAATACCACGATTCAAGAAACCACAGGCTACTCTCCATTTTTCCTGTTGTTTGGAAGGGAACCCATGTCCCTCTTAGACGACGAGAATATCCCAACGGACAGTAACATGGACGATTACGACGAATATATAGAAAACTACTTAGATAAAATAGCAAGGACGAGACAGGTAGTCATTAACAACACAGAGAAGACTCAGGAAAGAATGAAAATAAACTATGACAAAAAACACAATGAGAAAATCTATGAACCAGGACATTTAGTGGCAGTTTGGACACCAGTCAGGAAAATCGGAAAATGTGAAAAACTATTGAGAAAATATTTTGGCCCATATCGAATATTAAAGAAGCTGTCTAACGTAAATTACTTAATTGAGCCGAAAGATAATCCTGGCCAAGACCCATTGATTGTCCATGTCTCAAGACTCAAACCCTATTTTGAGAGAATTGATGAGGTAACTCACGAGGACGTGACGACCTCTGGAGAGGGGGAAGTGTTACATCGTGATTAATGGCGTATTTCTTATATCATTTTTAATATATTTGAAATTTAAATTATATATTTATTTATTTTTATATTCTATGATATTTATTTAAAACAGATTATTTTTTAGATTATCATCATTTGTATTTAGGTACACGTGTGACTTCACTGCTCTCTTTGAGGTGAGGAAATAAATAAATTATTCTGGAGGCTACTTAAAGTAGACTTATCTCATTATTCCCTTATATAAATTTGTAGGATGGTTGAAACACGCTCTGGTAAGATGCAAGACCCAGCACAGGAGAGAATCATGCCTGAAGAGTCTGCCAAGCCGCAACCTGGTGCAACAATATATCGTTTCCATAATATTATATTAAGTTGTCTTCTCTAATTCTATTGTCAATATGGTTCATGACTATGTTTGCAAGTGCTGAAGAAATAGAATTTCCCATCGGGAGTCCTTTTTTCTGTTTATAATATTTGTTTTTGTAGTTAAAATAGTTGAAAGAAATACATAGGTTGAGGAGTTCTATTAAATCTTCTTTTGGAATGGGGAAATCTATTGTAGGATGATAATTCATGAAATTTTCAAGTTCTGAAAGAGCTTCTTTGTGTGTGTGGGATCGATGTGTATAATGATTCAACATTTACTGAAATCATGCGAGAATCGAATCTTACCTGTGTTTCTTGTACTATTTTTACAGCTGCCGTTGGATTCTGGATGGTGAGCGGCAATTCCTTTTGCAACGGTGATATTATGGATGAAAGATATTTTGATAAAGGATAAAGGGGGAGCCAGAATATGAAACAATTGGACGTTGAGGATTGTTGGCTTTATGGATCTTTGGTAAGGCATAAAAAATTGGTAAATCGCTATTTGTTGCCTTTAATTTCTCAATTAATTTGTTTTCCAACTTATAGGTTCGTTTTATATGATTTAGCCTCTTATTAAATTCTTTGATGAGGTTTTGTAGGGGATTACTTGTTAAAAAAAAATTCCTCATAGGTTTCTTTGTCTTGAAGTATTCGATTGATTTTGGTGTCGTATTCTGCAGAATCCATAATGACAGTATTTTTACCCTTGTCTGATGGCGAATTAACGATTTATTTGTTTTCTTTTAGGGATTTAATAGCTTTTCTTTCATTACAATCCAAATTATTTTTCTTCTGTATGTTTAGATTTTTCATTGAAGGTATGATTTCGGTTCGTATCTTTGATTTATCCTCTTCAGATAGATTTTTTATTGATGACTCTTTTGATGCAAGCGTCCTAGGTATGTTAAGGGTTTGGGACGGAAAAAGTTCATGCCTTTCGATAGTAGCGATATAGTTTCTGGGGGAAATGATTGTTTTGAAAGATTGATAACATTATTGATTCCTTTTTCAGTTTTTGACGATTTCTGTCTCCATCTATTGAGCTTTTGTGTTTTGGTTTTTACAAATCTTCATTTTTCTATTCGAACATTTTTTATTTAAACATTCTTTCAACAAATCAAAATGATAGTCATCAACTTGATGTTTCAAATTTGGGATTAATATATTGATATTTTCTTCATTTCTTCTTATGTTATAATGGCAGTTTTTAATCCTGGCATTTAAAAGTTTTCTTCCGGTTTGAAGTAAAATCGTTCGCGAGTAGTTGGTGCGGACTGGATCTTTTAGCATCAGTGATGGAGGAATTATCTGAGTTGACAGACATCATCTGTCTTTGAATCATAGATGTTGTCTCCAATTCTCCAGGGATATAACCAAACGAACCCCACAAAACAGGAAACCCGATCCAATCTCATATACCGCATACCATGTCAATCCTGTACATCATCCTACATTGGAGAAACTTGCAAAACCTTAATAGAGAGACTCAATCAACACAGGACAGCCTTCAAAACCCATAGACCTTTATTGTCACTTGTAGACCATGCAGTTAAGAAAGGACATATGCCAGATTTTTATAATGCAATAATTTTATACAGAAATGTACAGAATAAACACTCAATATTATTTTTGGAGAGCTGGGCATCTACAGATGATAAAAATAGCATCAATGGGAAAATAGAAATACCACAATCATACCTACAGTTAAAACAAAAATAGTCAAAAAATATTTTAATATACAAGTATCAGAGTCATAATCAACAATCAATCAACAATTCTTTCACCGTTTGCTTTTGTGAATGGAACAAATAGCCAAATATGGCCATTTTTTATAAGCATCGGTGGTTCAGTGGTAGAATCCTCGCCTGCCACACAGGCGGCCCGGGTTCGATTCCCGGCCGATGCATTTTTTTTTTCAATTTTTAAAACTAATTTATATTATTATTAAAATATACAGGTATCAGAGTCATCATTTCTGTCATCGTTTGCTTTTGTGAATGGAATGCTTTTACGTAATATACGTAAAATACGTAACTAATATGACTGAAATTTTAGCAGTATGTATAGTAGAAACTGGAAAAACTTATATTGAATATCTCAGGTCTCTATCCTGAATATTCTTCGAGTTATTTGCAAATTTGAGCAGCGCCTCTAGCGGTGAAGATGGGAGGTAATATCAGCTGACCTAATGTACATGTAAAACGTGTTTTAACAGGACATAGAAAAAAATATGAAGAGATATTTGTCGCATTTTTAGCCAAGTAAAATTGAAATTGACAGGTTCTAGGCAAAAATAGTTGTTTTTTTTATTCAGAAAATGATTATGACAATATTGCTGTATCATATTTGATTATCATATACAAAATTATATCCGGAAAAATTCTAAAAAGCAGAGACCACGGGTGAAGCCAGTTCATTTTTAGTATGCAGGAACAAAATTCTAACAGAAAAACATTCATTCGAGCAGAAGACACAAAGCCATATCATCTCTTTATAAAAATATCGCTTCTCAGACAAAGTTTGGAGCGGGACGTTTCACAAGAATGACATCCACGGCGCCAATTTATAATTGTAACAAATAGTATTTGAATAAAAGCATTTAATGGGGTAAAGCCCGGGCGTTGCCCGGGTCATTTGGCTAGTATATATATGTTATATAAAATATTATTTTACTTTAAATTATATAATTTCATATATTCAAATATTCTGTTTAAATCGACCGCCAGAGGTCACTCTTCCCCTATAAAAACTCGTTGTTGTTCTTCCCCGTTGGCCGGCTCAAAACTTTGTACATTATGTAAATAATATTTTGTTTTCCTTATTCTACTCGCCTTAAGCCAGGCAGTACTTTTACCAAATTATGCTTATTCTAAAGCTCAATTAAAGCAATATCTTATCAAAACTATTTTTATTATTATTCTTTCAAGATTCTTGCCACGACTGCATAACCAATACCATATAGTACTAAGAAGAACCAGCAAATAACTCCATATATAATACTCACGATAATCAAAAATCAAGCAGAAAATATATATTTCATTTTTATATAATATATATATAAATATATATAGTGTAAAACCTATATAATAAAAATATAATAGTGATTCTATATTTAAAATTTAAAGAGTAATCTGATATGAGAATGATAATTTATATCAAGCAATTTTGATTAGAATAGCAAGCTAAATCTAAATTAATTATAAAAATAAATAGTTATTTAGTTTTATAGTTTTGTTTTATATTAAAATTATCTTTATTACTTTGATTATTTAAATTCAAATTATAAAATTTATAAATTGTTATTATTTAATAGAGATAGATAAAAAAAAATAATTCTTACACATCATCCATATATATTTATAATTAATAACAATAAAATTTAACAACGTAAAGTCTTTTGCAATCGGCTGTTACCCGTCATTTAGACATACCTAATTTATATATAGAATAATAGAAGTGAGAATGTATTTAATAGTATAAATTTTATTAGTTAGAGAAAAGATAGAAAGACAGAACCATGCACTTTTTTCAAACTAATAATAAGAAAAAAAAATTGTAAAGAAGATAGATAAGATTGTTAGTATATATATATATTTTTATAATTTTATATTTTATCCTTTTTTTTATAATTTTTTCATTTTTTCATTTTATAATATGAATAAATCTAGTTGTATTTAGTAATATATCTATAATATGAATTAACTTTTGTTATAAATTTGGTTATTATGTTTTGAAACCCTAATGGTAGACCAGACATATACAAAAAAAATTAAAATGAATTAATTAGTGGAAAGAGAAATCTGCTGGACCGGAGATTTTCAAATAGAAATCCAGCGACAGTTCCGGTCCAGCAGATTTCTCTTTCCACTAATTAATTCATTTTAAATTTTTTTGTATATGTCTGGTCTACCATTAGGGTTTCAAAACATAATAACCAAATTTATAACAAAAGTTAATTCATATTATAGATATATTACTAAATACAACTAGATTTATTCATATTATAAAATGAAAAAATGAAAAAATTATAAAAAAAAAGATAAAATATAAAATTATAAAAAAATATATATATACTAACAATCTTATCTACCTTCTTTACAATTTTTTTTTCCTATTATTAGTTTGAAAAAAGTGCATGGTTATGTCTTTCTCTCTTTTCTCTCTCTATAACTACTAAAATTTATACTATTAATTATATTCTCACTTCTATTATTCTATATATAAATTAGAGTATGTCTAAATGACGGGTAACAGCCGATTGCAAAAGACGTTACGTTGTTAAATTTTATTGTTATTAATTATAAATATATATGGATGATGTGTAAGAAGTAAAGAATTTTTTTTATCTATCTCTATTAAATAATAACAATTTACAAATTTTATAATTTGAATTTAAATAATCAAAGTAATAAAGATAATTTTAATACAAAACGAAACTATAAAACTAAACAACTATTTATTTTTATAATATATATATACACTGCGTGACATTGAAAATGGAACACCAAGAAATAGTGGCCAGAAAATTATGCAAATTTCAGGGTAGACGCGCCTAACCGAGTTATGCAAATGATGTAAAATGCGCAGCTCTCGTGCGCACATGGAGTAAGATATAATGGAAGGAACTTGCAGAAAGGACAGTATTCGTGTCGTTATTTCTTCAAGGAAAATCATTGTAGAAATTTTGTTCTTGTGTCAAAAGACACGTGTAATAACAGAGAATGCCAGGTCATCGTAAACGGAGGCAGTTCAAGCAGACAGACGCTTTTACGAGGGGCATGGTGATCGGACTGAAAAGGGCAGGTCGGTCCATACGTCAAATCGCAGCTGATACACACCTTGGTGCGTCCACGGTGCACCGACTGTGGAGAAGATGGTTGGAACAAGGGAATGTGGCAATTTATAGGAATGTCGGTGCAACCAGAGTGACGTCAGCACGTGTGGATCGGCGTATCCTTCGACAAGCAGTGGCGGCCCCACAAGCCACTTGTACCGCCATCCTGCAACATGTGCAAGACACCCTATCATTCCATCTCGACCAGAACCATTTCCCGTCGATTGGTTGCTAATGGCTTGCACTCATGCCGTCCGCTAAGAAGACTGCCATTGACCCCACCGAATAGGCGCCAACGTTTTGAATGGTGCCGGGCTAGATCGACGTGGATGATGGAATGGCACAGGGTCGTGTTCTCAGATGAGTCGCGTTTCTGCTTGTCCAGTGATAGTCGCCGTGTACGCGTGTGGCGTCGACGTGGAGAAAGGTCCAATCCGGCAGCAATTGTGGAACGCCCCACCGTGCGACAACGTGGAATCATGGTTTGGGGCGCAATCGCGTATGATTCCAGGTCACCTTTACTTCGTATTCAGGGCACTATGACGGCCCAACGATACGTTGATGATGTGCTGCGACCGGTGACACTCCCCTACCTTCAGGGGGTACCCAATGCCCTTTATCAGCAGGATAACGCCCGACCGCACACTGCTCGCATTAGCCAACAAGCTCTGCAAAATGTACAGATGCTTCCCTGGCCACCGTACTCTCCTGATCTCTCACCAATCGAGCACGTCTGGGACATCATTGGACGCCGTTTGCATGCCTTGCCACTGCCGCGTTCAGAAGACGAACTGTGGCTAATGGTTGAGAGGGAATGGAGAGCCATCCCTCAGGACGCCATCCGTACTCTGATTGACTCTTTACCTAGACGTGTTGCTGCGTACATCGCCGTCCGCGGTGGTCCTACTTGCTACTAAGCCGACGCTCTTCTCGCTCTGTATTATGACTATCATTTTGAAATAAAGATCACTTATTTTTCGTCCCTGTCTCTCTCTCTCTGCCGAGTTTCATCACTTTCTGGCCACTATTTCTTGGTGTTCCATTTTCAATGTCACGCAGTGTATATATATATATAGCATTTTATTCCTGAAAAAAAAAGATACAATAATTCAAATTAAAATGGTATGGTCACACCAACATATGCTATAGAAAACAACACTTCTCGTGCGCGCATCACGCGGATAATAAGCTTAGAAGGATTTTGAATTTTTCCGAGAAGAAGATAGGCGAATAGCCTCGTCGAAATATTGAATTTTAATAAATTTATTGATCCAAAATATACTTTTATTTGAAATATCATAAAAAAGGAGATTACTCTATATTCAACATATATATATATGTATACAAGTCGTCATTGGTGGCGCCCACCACAAAGATTGAGATTAAAAAACCTTTTATTGACATCTTGTCAATTATGTTTTACAAATTTAATGAAGAATAATGGGAATATTTACAATGAATTATGAGTGAGGAAGGCTCCACCATCTTGATAGGGTCCTCCTCCAGACCAGGAGAGGGTCTTCTTCGACCCCCCGCAACTCCAGGGCCAGGAAGTATTTGTAGATGCGGGTCTTGGCAGATGCCATGATGGCCAAGGCGTTGTCCTCCAGGTCATGCCCGAAGATCCAGATCTGCAGGTCAGGGGGCCACTGGATGGTGGTGAAGGCCTCCACGATCACTGGCCTGATCCGCGTACAGGACCAGTAGCGGTGGGCCAGTGACAGGTCTCCGGACCCACAGGCGATGCAGGACTCCCGGGCTGAGGCCGGATGCGCTGGATGGGGAAGGGCGTGCAGGGCCAGCCTTACGGCAACGTCAGCATTGTGCCCCGAGTAAGCACCTCGCCGGAGAGAAGACCAGCTGATGGCGATGTGGTTCTGACGTGAGGGAGCCACCGGCCCAGTAGCTGGGTTATGGGAAGTGCAGCCAGGCGTGGACGCTCCAGCATGCGTCGGGCAGTGCGGGTGGTTAGGCGCTGGAGGGGAGTGGCCGTCTCGCGCAGCACAATGGCATTCTAGATGTTGTCAACACGGTGGGGGTGGTTCTGGTTCTGCTCTGCAAGCCGGCTGCAGAAAGTGGTGAGTGCCGCGACGTCAGCTAGGGTGGCGAGGGTGGTGCGCAGAAGGAGGGATGAAGAGCTGGTGATGTCACCAACGCGCAACCCCGCCCACCGTGATGCGACCAGGAGATCTGGAGGCCGAAGGAACCTGCAGTCCCCGATGAAATGGAGCTCCTGCAGCTGATGGGGCGGCAGCACTCGGTGGTTCAATTACAATATCTTCGAGACGGCCTCCCAGAGCCGGAGGAGCCTGCGGCGATGAGGTGGAAGCCAAGTCCCAGATTTCGGAGGAGACAGTAACGTCCAACTCACAGCGAGCCTAGAGTAGGCGTTGAGGCGTCCGCCAAGCACGCCAGGCGAAGCTGTGTCCCTATGTCCAGGAGTCCGAGGCCGCCCACGGAGACTGGCCTTGCCAGGCAGTACGCTGAGTTCCCCAGACAAAGCGCCCCAGTCAGGGTTGCAGTTTTGCGATGGTGGAGTCTGTGGGCAGGTAGCCGTGTAGATGGTGCACCACGGCGGATAAGATCAGAGAGTTGGCGGCTCTGGCTCGACCGACTAGGGAGAGGCCGCGGGTGCAAGGGACCCACCTCGTTATAGCACCCTCGAGCAGTGCGAGGAGATGTTGTTCCTGGGCGGAGGATGATATTGCAGATGTTACATTGCAGCCCAGTACCCGAAGCTGCTCCGATGTCCAGGAGATGCCAAGCTGTGCGACGGTGCGGGCTCGCCAGGCGCCGCACGATATGCCTCTGCTCTTCGAGAAGTTGACTTCTATTCCGGAGGCGCGCCGGAAGTCCTCAAAGATATTTCTAACCACGTCGAAGAGCTCGTCGGGCCTGATGAGCAGCACGATGTCGTCGGCGTAGGCGAGGACGTTTGCGGGGCCAAGCGCTCGCTCGAGGCGCACCAAGAGAGGGCCAGTGGCGAGACTGAACAAAGCAGCGCTGACGGCGCAGCCCTGACTCACCCCGTTCAGCAGATGGAAGGGCCTTGTGTGGAGGCCTCCGGCTCGTACCGCCGCATCCGCCCCGGCATACAGGAGGAGGAACCACTCGATGAAGGCTGGTGGAAGCCACAAGGAGACCACCAGGGACACTAAAAAGCTTCGTTACAGGGTGTCGAAGGCCGACTCTAGGTCCGTCGCGATTACAGCCAGCTCCGACCCATTCCTCGTAGCCATGTGGATCTCGTCGGCTATTCTCGCCACGTTCCAACTGGGAGACCTCCCCGAGACTGCGTATGTCTGGCAACGAGGCACCAAGACTGGGAGATGGGGCCACAGACGCTGGAGGAAGATGTTGCCCAGGACGCGGTAGTCTGCCGTGGGGAGCGAAATCGGCCTGTAAGCGCTGAGCCCAGGGCCGCCGTTGGACTTGGGGACGAGGCAGATGGTGCTACGCCTGATTGATAAAGGCAAAGCCCCGCGGAGTTTGGAGGCCTCGAAGACGCGCCTGAGAGCCTCGACGAAGAAGTCTTCGTAGGCGATCAGAAACTCGCAGGGCAAGTCGTCCCACCCGGGAGCCCTTCCGAGCGGTAGTCGGCGGATGGCCGCCCCGATCTCTGCGCTGGTGATAACAGGGCGGATCAGTGGATCATTCTCTTCCAGGGTGAGGGGGGTGGTCGTCCCCCGGATGAACTCAGCGGCGGCGATGGGGTCGCTGGGTTCACGGGCAAAGCAGCGCTGGTGGATGGAGTATGCTCGTCGTCGCAGCTCCCCGCCCTCGATGATGCTGCCATCCTCATCCCGGATGTTCGTGCAGGCGGGCCTTCGGACACGAAGCGAACGCACAAGGTCGGGCAGCGATAAGTAATCGGCGGCTGACGATTCTGCCTCCAGCCTGGCCTGCAGAAATCGCCCGGCACGCGAGATGTGGTCGTCGTCGGCGATGCTTGAGACATGGAGTGATCTTACCTCCGCCAGGAATTCGGCCTTGATTTTCGACCATCTTATCCACAAAGCTTCGCTGGACATGTCCGCAATAGATTCAGCTGTTCTCTCTATTGTTGCCAGCATATATTCATCCACCAGCACCGAACGAAGCATAGCGGCCACGCAGGGCTGGCGAGGGAAAGGAGGCGAACCCAGCTGGACGAGGACACCTCTTCTTCACCTGAGACTGCTCATGACCAAGCTCAGCGCAGAACAGAGGCTGGCCCTGCACCTTTTCAACAAACAACTTATGAAGGGGCTTGGAAGCTCCAAGTCAGCCCAGCAAAAACAAGGAGCGCGCAAAAGCTTCCGCTGTACGGGGCATTTCCGCTCGACACAGGAGCATCGAATTGTGCTGTTTCCTGAGACAACACGCAATAGACGTCGCCATTGTTCAAGAAACAAACGTCACCACCCTGGACAGCGTCGAGGACCTCTGATTGAGATACAGGGCAGATGTTTTTCCAGCATCTGGCACCAGAGGATTCGGCCTTGCACGCATCTTCTTATCTGGCGTTCAGGTCATCGGGCAACAGGTCCTGTCTCCTAGCAAGATTACCGACTTCGACGTTACCACCCGGGGTTTAAAGGCGACATTTGGCAACTGACAACTCTCTCATGCTCCTGATGAGCGCCTACAATAGCTACAGGCCATCGCAGCTGCTGCTGTCAATGAAGACACGTGGGTCCTTGGGGCCTCAATATTTCCCAGGAGTCTGCGGCCACATTGCGTCCAGATTCATCGGATCCCTTGGGGAGCTCCTGGACAGGGCCTACTTCATAAATGCCGCAGCTTTCTTCGGCGCCGCGCACCTACCAACTAGCTCTCTTACCATCAATTCTCTCCAACTGCGTTACTCGAAAATGGAACCTATATTACAAGAACTCTGACCATCGTGCGGTCCTCCTCCAAATAGGCTAGGCCCCAGACCCTCGTTCACCATGCAATGCTAACGTGCTCCGATCTAAGATAGTCGATGGAACAGTTTAAACGCTTCCTAATGAGGCCTTGGAAAAAAGGAGAACATGCAAAATTCGGAAATCTGGAGTAGGTGGGGACAAATCAAGGCGCATCTGGCCTCCACCATCAAGTCCCTCCACGACATGCGCAATAAAGATGACGACTACATATCGAGGGCGAGAAAATATGTCCGAACTATGCTCGATTATTTATCCATCACCTCGGACTATCCCTCCCTGCCGGACCTCGGGCGCGCTCTTCGACTGTCGTTAACAACATTCTACGAAAGCGCAGGTAGAATGATTACGGGAACAGCAGCGAGAGACTTGACTTTCGCCAACCTAAAGGAGTGCGCTTCAATCTTCGTGCTTACAGGAGGACATCGATGGCTTCCTGCAGGGATTTACCCTAAGGGTCACTATTGAAAAAAGCGATCCACTCCATCGCTATGGGATCGGCGAAGAGATCGTTGCTGCCATCGGCCGCCTTCCAAATGGGAATTACAATTTTTATTCTCAAATAAATAAAATACAATTTTTTTCTAAGCATGAATATATTATAAACCTTCTAATATATATAGACGAATGACCCGGCTTCGTCTGAGAATTCCCCCGAGTGAAATTTTCTTCATACTGAAAGTACATCAATAATAAATAGTAGAAGTGCAATAGAATAGCAATGCAGAAGTAACACATAAACCACAGACAAAAAGTGTATGTTATGGCAAAAATTGTATTATATTAGTGTTTGGGTATTTGATTTAATTATTATTTTTCAATCGATTTAGTTGTTTCAAAATCAATATAGTTTAAGTAAATGGCAGCTTTTCCACCCAACCGCCGAGGTACCCGCCCCAGCGCTTTAACCCTTTGAATTGCCTGAGTTGAGTAAGTGACTGCGATGGATTTTGACTGCAATGCCCATCTTCTCAGTAAGAATAAGAAAAAATAGGGTTATAAAAAATTAATCCAAAATACTGGCATGTAAATATTTTTCTGTAAAATTAAAGAACACATGGAAATTAGGCAAACATGTGTTTGCTAATGACTGCGACTGCATTTTAAACGATTTTTTTAAAGTGATAAATAAAATAAAGGCCAGAACAAAAATTAATAAAAATAACGAAAGCCATTATTCACATACAGTAACGCTAATTTTGTAACGTTTTTTTTTTTCTTTTTTAATTGCATTGTGTGCACTTACCATAACTTAATGATATACATTTTTATCTCAATACTCAATACTTTTGTAAAAAAAAACACTCGAATAAAAAGATATTTCAAAAATAGTACGCAAGCAACTTGAAAAGAAATGCAGAACTCTCATTGGTCGCTTAATTGGCCTGGTGCTGTTACTTTGCCTCGTATTTAGTCCGCGTAAAAAAAGTTATTCAAATAAAAAAAATAAATAGCCAAAAAACTAATCAAAATGTAGCCGAAATTTTTCCTCAGGTTTATAAAAAAGTGACATGCAAAATTTGGTACTAATTGGTTCAGTAGTTTTTGAGTTTATCTCGAAACAGACAGCAGACATTGACTTTTATATATAAGATACTAGCGGATGTGTAACCGGCTTCGCCCGGGTTTTATCCGAGTGAAAGTTTGCCTAACGAATATTATTGATAATATTTTTCCGGAACATAGAATATTAGCTGTAGAGACAGCTATATCGTCCTTCAAAAATACTGAAAAGAATGAGATTAGGAACTTGGTTGCCAGTAGGCTATCTAGCAGAGAGAACAAATTAGATGTCAAACCCAATAGAGAAGAAATAACCGCCATTAAACAACTCAAAAATAATGCAGATCTTGTGATTACAAAATCAGACAAAGGAGCCAACACGGTTATCATGAACAGACTCGATTATTCAAAGAAAATCCACAATATTTTAGATGATGTAAGTGTCTTCAGACAGATCGACCTAACCACTAATTCGAAAACAGTAGCCCTGTTTAAGCGAAAACTGGCATCCTTAAAGAAAGAAAAACTGATAACCGACGCCCAATTCAAGGAATTCACATCTTCCACCAACCGAATCCCTTACATCTATGGGTTACCGAAGCTACATAAGGGGGGTATTCCTCTGAGACCAATAATAGCGTACCATCTTTCGCCAGCTATGCCGTTATCAAGGCTCTTAACTTCATTCCTATCTCCAGTGATACGCTCTTACAATTCCTTTTCCATTAGTAACATATCTGATTTCATCATTAAATTACGGGATTCCAAACCAAATCCGGGATGCATCATGGGCTCCTTTGATGTTGTATCCTTGTTCCTTAGCTTACCCCACAATCTAATTGTGGAAAATCTGAAAGAAATACTGGCTCAAAATTCTACTGATTCCATTGAAAACAATAGGGTTGTTACTTTATTCCAGCTTTGCCTTTCATTGAATAATTTCAAGTTTGAAGATTCAATCTACCAACAGATTTGTGGTTCCCCTATGAGGAGCCCACTTTCATTGATAGCCGCTGAAATAGTCATGTTAAAAATAGACAAGTGGATCACTACCTTCAAACACCTTGGCATAAAAAGATGGCACCGCTATATTGATGACATCTTTTGCGAGTTTGAAGAAGACAAGGGTTACCTGATTTTAAACACTCTGAACAGTTACAACCCCCAAATAAAATTTACTATGGAGACAGAAACTGAGGCTGCCTTACCTTATTTGGACATACTCATCCTCAGAACCGAACACAAATTCCATTCCACCGTTTATTATAAGAAAGGAATAGAGCCGTCATACCTCAATTTCAACTCATTTGGCCCGATAAGTCACAAAATTGCCATAGTTAAAACATTGACGAAAAGAATTATCACGCATTGCTCCCTACCAGGCTTCAAAAAGATTGAAATGAGCAACATCATCCAAAACCTCCAGAGATATGGATTCCCAGCCTCATTTGTGATGAAACACACTTATAACGGGTTCCCTCCCCAAAACCGGCAGGTATATCGATCTAATTGCTATTTGCAGTATTCCCCTACTAATCAAAGGCTTAGCAGAGGTATTGAAGAAATTTGGGATTAGGTCTATTTTTGTAGGCTCTCGATCCATCGACCAAATAGTCAGACATCCAATTACGAAATCTCAGGTTAAGACAGAACCGAGTGACCAACAAAATTCAGTTTATTCATTATCTTGCCAACAATGTACCGCTTCTTACGTGGGGGAAACCGGCCGAACAGTCGGCACCAGAGTTAAAGAACATATCAGGAACGTAAGAAACCAAGATAGCAGATCCCTTATTTATCAACATGAGGATTCTACTGGCCATCATTTTAACTTACAAGATGTCAAGTGTTACTTACGGAATATATTCTTTAAATATAATAGACTTATTCTTGAATCCTTGATTTCGAACGATAAAAAGAGCATTAATAGAAGGATCGATATACCGCAGCAGTACCTTCATATATCCCATAGCAAAATTCATGGTTTCTCACCCGGAGAGTTGGAATAGAATTATGTTAGTTGTATAAATACATAGTCGGTTTGTTTATTTTTTGCCTTATTGTAATTTCCAAGACTTATTTTAGTCCTTTTTTATGCAATTTTAGCGTATCTCAAATTTCATAGTTTTAGAATTTATTTTTAATTTTTAGAATTTATTTTTAATTTAAAGTTTTCGGCATATTTGCATGTATCGTTGTATACAATATATTTTTATTACAATTTGTTTAATCTACTTCCGCGCGCGGTAGGATTAGTTCTACACCTTATATATAGTTTAGATTTTGTGTTATTTGTATATATTGTTAGGAGAGAGGAGCGCGGCTCGAGGCGGGTGCTCACGTGTCACTGTTAAAAACCTATTTGTTTTTGGCTACATCTTTTCCCGTGGACTTAACGATAACTTTTTTAAAACTTATTTCAAATTTCATGTATAATTATTTTTACATCATTTAGTTTTGTATCATTATTTACTATAATTTCCTATCGTTCAATTATTATACTTTTTGTTCTTAAAGATTATTTAAGACAATAATCTTTAATTAGAAAGTGCTTTGCCTCCAACCTTTTGGTTGGTGAATAAACGTTAAAAAGACTTCACGAATGTTTCTTCCCAGTACATCAGGTCACCAGCGCAACACTGGTGGAGATGCTGTTTCCAACCCAAGAAGAAGCAGGCGAACACAAGGCCTGCCACCAGTTAGATCTTTTAGCGCCTCGCCAACAAGACGCATTGATCCTGAAGATGCCGCCTCGTGGAATAACAACGTCTTTTTCTGTCAGCCACCACCGCCAAGCCTAGAATTTATCGGAGGGTATTCTGAAGAGGACCCAGCAGAGTGGCTAGAAGAACTCGAGCTTTTAGCAAGACAGCAGCGATGGCCCGAGGACGTGATGCTGGCATATGCCAGAAGTTACCTGAAAGGTCCTGCAAAAAATGGGCAAAGCTAAACACCCCCCAAATATTTTCAAATTAGACAACCTTTAAGAAAACACTGATGCAAGACTTTAAGATTGCAGATACGACAAAATTTAAATTAATCATGGAGCTCCAGAATAGAGTACAAGGATATAATGAATCTACTCTAAGATACGCTGAAGATGTACTCAACTTGTGCAACAAGGTAAGCTCTAAAATGTCCGCTGAGGATAAACTTTATTATATGAAAACTGGTCTGAACAAATATCTCTCGCTCGTCGTATTAATGACACCTTGCAGTACAGTTAAAGAATTCTTGGAACTAGCAAGACGCATTGATCAACATCTGGTTGACTTCGAACAGAGAAGAAGCTGCAGACAAAGATCTAATCCTATCCAACCATTTAAAACAAGAAAATATAATTATAACAACTATAGAGGTTCAGCACGACCTTCAAACGAGAAACCCCAAATATCGAACGAGCGCCCAACTGACTATGGAAGGCAAAATATAATTCCGAGTAAATTCGAGGGAAAAAGAATAATTGAAACTAGAGCAGGAAAAAGTGGCGTTAATCTGCGAAATTCACCCCCACCTCAACAAAATCGCAACAACGAGCAAAGATCCACACGTCCTAATACTTATAATCGAAGACAGTATCAGGTTGACAAAAGAATTTGTTGGAACTGCTCGGAACAAGGACATATTTCGAGGTATTGCCCGTATAAGCCCCAACACCAAAACCACAATATCAGACCTATCCGAAGACAATATACGAGGTCTATAGACGAACCAAATTCACCACATGAGGAATACCTAAAGAATTGTAGAGGCATCGAGGATAGGGAGCGAGAGGATCCAGATTTCGACATTCATAGTGAGGAAGACTTCCCTACTCTAGGGGTAGCTTCAAAAAACTAATTAAGTCAAAAGGATCGCAACTCTCCGGTGATTGAATAAATTTAATTGTAAATCTTCAGAAAAACAAAACCATTCGTTTGCATGGGGTAAAGAACAAGAGTTGTCATTTAATTCATTGAAAAACAAACTCATCTCTCCTGAAGTATTAACGCATTACGATCCAAATAAGCCTATAGGCCTCCACACAGACGCAAGCGACCAAGAACTTGGAGCAGTGCTTGTTCATTTAAACGAAAACACTAAAGAGCGTCCAATTTCTTATGCAAGCAGGACATTACAGAAAGCAGAAACCAACTACTCTACAACCGAGAAAGAATGCCTAGCTATCATATGGGCGATTAAAAAATTTAGACCATATCTTTACGGAAGAAAATTCACTATATATACCGATCACCATAGTCTGTGCTGGATGGCAAAAATGAAAACCCTGCAGGGCGATTAGCGAGGTGGTCACTAGAACTACAAGAATATGATTTTGCCATTAAATACAAGTCTGGAAAAACTCATCTAGATGCAGATGGATTGTCACGATGTCCTATCCCGGAAAGAATTATTTCCACAATTAATTATGAGGAACATGATTATGATTATTATATAAAAAAGATCGATAATTTGGTAAATCAGAATCCAAACAGCTATGGAGAGAACTTCACCAAATTTAAAAAGAAATTATTCAAGAAAAATCCTTCTGTGACTGGCGATCCTTGGTTGTTGATAGTCCCGAAAAACAAACAGAAAGAGCTCTTAGAAAATATGCACGACCATCCAACATCAGGTCATATGGGCATTAAAAGAACTTACAATCGTTTAAAGAGCAAATATTTCTGGCCCTCAATGCTTAAAACTGTGGAAGAATATGTATCGAGTTGTCCTGAATGCCAGTTTCGCAAGACACCTTCCCAATTGCCTCAAGGACTGTTGCAGCCGATTCCACCAGCTTCAAGACCTTTTGAGAAAATGAGAATAGATTTGATGGGGAGATTCCCGAAATCTGGAAGAGGAAATAGTTGGATCCTGGTATGCACAGACTATTACTCCAGATATATCGAGACAGCGGCATTACCCCGCGGGACGGCGGAAGAAATTGCAGACTTTTTCTTGCAAAAGGTGGTATTACGACACGGCGCACCCAAAACAGTTATATCTGATCGGGGTAGTTGCTTCTTGAGCAAACTATTCAAAGAAGTTCTAAAGATATGCAATACGCTCCATAAGAAAACGACGAGTTATCATCCCCAGACTAACGGCCAAACGGAGAGAATGAACCGTACACTCGCTGATATGATGGCCATGTATATCGACGAGAGACATCAGAATTGGGACGAGATACTTCCATTCGTAACTTTCGCCTATAACTCGTCCATACAGGATACTACCGGCTATTCACCATGCTTCCTAATCCACGGACGAGAGCCATTGACCTTCTTAGATTCGACTTTTGAAATGCCAGAGCTCTCTAAGCACAAAGACTATGACGAATATGTATCGAACCTATTAGAAATAATAGAAGATGCAACAGAAATATCCACCTCTAAAACAATAGCCAGACAGAATAAATCCAAACAGTTATATGATAGAACTCACAGAGAAGTTAAATATGCCATCAATGATCTGGTACTGATTTGGACACCAATAAGGAAAGTAGAAAGAGCGGACAAACTACAAAGAAGATACATCGGTCCTTCCCAAATACTGCGACAAACATCACCAGTAAACTACGAAGTCATCGAAATTGCAGAAGAAAAAAGGAAAAAGAGACAAATAGTACATGTGACAAGAATGAAGCCATATAGATCACCAGACTTGAGGACAAGTCTTTTTCAAGAGGGGGAGTAATGTTAGGAGAGAGGAGCGCGGCTCGAGGCGGGTGCTCACGTGTCACTGTTAAAAACCTATTTGTTTTTGGCTACATCTTTTCCCGTGGACTTAACGATAACTTTTCTGAAACTTATTTCAAATTTAATGTATAATTATTTTTACATCATTTAGTTTTGTATCATTATTTACTATAATTTCCTATCGTTCAATTATTATACTTTTTGTTCTTAAAGATTATTTAAGACAATAATCTTTAATTAGAAAGTGCTTTGCCTCCAAACTTTTGGTTGGTGAATAAACGTTAAAAAGACTTCACGAATGTTTCTTCCCAGTACATCAGGTCACCAGCGCAACAATATCTCTTCTCTATATATATAAAAATGAATGTTTGTATGTTTGTATGTTTGTTTGTCTTTGTCTTTGTTTGTATGACTCCTATACAAATTCGCAGTAGATCACTAATTCAAACCAAAATTTCCATACATAGGTAAAAAATAACGAGGATGACGATAGGCTATTTTAAAATATATATAAATCATTTATTAAAACTATATATTCAAATTATTCAACTTAGCTCACGAGCAGCGCCCTCTAAAACACTCAGGCGGGCGATGGCGGCGCGCGACGATTGGCTGCCGGCGCAGCACGTGACTTCCCTTCCCCCTCCCGGCTGACGGCCGGAGCAGCGCCCTCTAGAACGCGTGACGATTTTGACGGCGCGGGGCGCTCCCAGTTGGACAGTTGCGCGGGGGCAGAGTGATTTCGCGGGTGCCCTCCGGGAACTACGTCCATCTTCCATATGTAATATACATTTAATCGTGTAAACCCGGGCGTTGCCCGGGTCATTCGTCTACAAATTCTCAGTAGTTCACTAATTCAAACCAAAATTTCCATACATAGGTAAAAGAATACTGGGAAGACGATAGGCTATTTTAAAAATTTTGCTTTTTTAAAATTTTGCTGTATCATGTTTGATTATCAGATACAAAATTATATCGGGAAAAATTCCAAAAAAACAGAGACCACGGGTGAAACAGGGTACATTTAATAGGGTAAAACCCGGGCGTTGCCCGGGTCATTCGGCTAGTATATATATATTTTGCGAAATCGGCCTGAAGATAGGCTAACGCCTGAAAGCTCGCCAACATTTAGAATAAAGAAACTCTTTGCAATTTTTTCTTCCTTTCATTCCTTGAATAGAATATCATGATTATGATAATAATATTCACATTACATTATATATTTAAATAATATATAAAATATTTTTTCGAGCAAACGTATCCACTCTCTCTACTGAAGAGATTTTTAAAAAGATATATATAAATGAAAATACATTTACCAATGGGGAATCCTGTTTCATCAGCATTAGCTAACATCTACATGGACAAAATTGATAAAATAATTGCAGACACAGCACAACTACAAGAAATAATCTGGAAACGCTATATTGATGATATACTATGCATCACAAAAGTTGATCTTTCCACCATTCTGAATTTTTTTAATAACCTCAAACCCTTTCTAAAATTCACCTTTGAAATAGAAGAAAATAACTCCCGACCGTTTCTAGACATACAACTAACCAGAAACCAAGATAGAATTGAAACTCGAATATACCGAAAACCAACCCATACTGGAAGCTATCTGAACTTCAATTCATTTGGTCCCATCCACCATAAAATTTCCGTGGTAAAAACTCTTTCAAAAAGACTAATCACACACTTTTCAACAAACAATAACGACACAAAAAAAGAAAGAACCAAGATATTTCAAGAACTACTTAGCAATAATTACCCTAAACTGTTTATCAAAAAGCATTTCTACAGACCGAGAATATCACCCACAAACAATAGACAGACTTCATCTCAAAACATTTTTTGCTCCCTACCATACAGCTATGGCTGTGAAAGAATAGCTAGAAAACTAAAATACTACAATATCACAACAAGATTCCAATCTACCTCGAATCTTAACAACATCCTCCGCCATCCTGATACAAGAAAGATCACTGAACCAAACAATAGAACCAATGTCATATACAAAATACCATGCAAGTCTTGCCAAGCCGTCTACATAGGAGAAACCGGTAAACCATTAATAGAAAGAATCAACCAGCACAAATCAGCCCTAAAACACCATAACCCGACCTCCTTATTAGTAGATCATGCTCTCATCAATAGCCACATTCCAGACTTTGAACAAACATCAATAATATACCAAGATATAAAAGAAAAGCACAGCAGGCTATTCTTGGAGAGTTGGAGTTCTTTGGAAGACAGAAATAGCATAAACAGAAAGATCGATATACCGGACATGTACACACAATTTAGATGCTCCTAGAATAGGAACCTCTATGTATATATGAACTTCAGTGAAATGTCTTCATTCATAATGCAATAGCCGAATATTTATTTTGTATATATAGATATTTACTTTTCACTCTATTTATTCATTTATTTTAATTAGTATTGTACGATATTTATTTGCATACATTACATTTTCATTTGGATGATTTTCGCCCGAGGAGATTGTGAGACGCCCGTGTCTCAAGTGTAACGCGCGGCTTGCCGCAAAAAGGGATGAGATCCTAGAAAAAGATGGTCGTTTAGCCCATCGAAATATCGGAAATAAAAGATTATTTATTGAATCCAAGATGTGCCCTTTATGAACAAATGAAAATATCTAGAGATATACTACATGATCTTAGCCAAAAGGCCGAGAAACGATATCTATATATATAAATCAATGTTTGTATGTTTGTTTATTTGTATGTCCGGTATACAAATTCGCAGTAGTTCACTAATTCAAACCAAAATTTCCATACATAGGTAAAAAAAATACGGGGAAGACGATAGGCTATTTCAAAAAATATATAAATCAATTATTAAAACTATATATTCAAATTATTCTACATTGCTCACGAAAAGCGCCCTCTATCAAGTACTAAAAGGTTATAAATACGTTTAAAATCTAAATCTTCTCAATATTTTATTAATAATAGTTCGCTTAATAACACATACGTTTAGAATACTTGATCAAAATCGAAATATTTATAGACGCTCGCTCGATTTGAAGATTTATATACAGTCTACTCTCGTTATAACGCCACCATCCCGATTTTGCAAAAAAGCGGCGTAAGGCAAGGGTGGCGTTGTATCGAACACAACTTTTAAATGTGAAATTTAAGGATACAATGATTATTTATAACAATTTATACTCTAAGTCAATATATAGAATGCAAAACCAATATTAATTAATTAATATGATAAATAGAAAGCATTAATTTATAATTTATTCATGAAAAGTAATTACATTTTTTTGAAGAAGTCTGAGTTCACAACATGACTTTTCTCTCCCTAACTTATGGCATAGGCACGGCGTAACAAACCCGCAGATAGATTGACGTCGTCAGATGTTGCTCTCTTGGAGTGCTCAAGAAGCAACAAAACTGTCTAAGCAGCTGTTCTGGCTTCCCTTAGCGATGGTAGGCGCGGAGTCACTGCTGTTTCATCATCCTCGCCAAGTTCTTCTTTCGCTGTAACAGTGGACACCAGAAAATTGTCAACTGTTAGCTTCATTTTCGCCTCCTGGGAATCATCAACCAGTTGAAACTCCCTTTCAGTCATCAAATTCTCTGGTGTAATATCGAATATGTCGCGAATGCGATCGAGCAGATTCCCATAATTAAGAGGCTCAACTGCAGCAGTAGAAGTGAAGCGAATGCCTTTATGATTCCAGAAGTTGCCCAACAGAATCCCAAGCCTTTTTACAATAGCGCACGGCGTAATCCAGACGTAATTCTGTGGGTAGATGGGCATCCGCCAATTGCACCATTTTCTGGAGTTGAAGCTTGCGATATTGAGCCTTGAAACTTTTGATGATACCACTATCCAGTTGCAGACTGTAGTTGCAGACTGGCAGTCATATTTGGTGGAAGGAAGTGTATCTTTATGTTGCTGAGACCATCATTAGGGACGCAGTGAGACATTATCTAACAACAGTAGGATACGACGTCCTTCAGAGATAAGCTGCTTGTTGAACTGCAGTAGCCATTCTTGAAAGATGCTAGAGGTCATCCATGCTTTGCTGTTAGATGTGTAACTGCAGTAGAAGTGTGGACTAAAGTTTCTGAAGCATCGAGGCTTTGCCGATTTTCCAATAATCAGCAATCGCCGCTTGTCTGTTCCAGTAGAGTTGCAGCAAAGTATAACAGTGATTCGTTGCTTCATCCTTTTGACACCAAGGCAGTTTTCATTTTTGTGAGCAAGTATTCGGTCAGGAATGAGCTGGAAAAATAATCCTGTTTCGTCTGCATTGTATATGTTGGCTGGGTCATATCCGGAGTTCGCCAGCATACTGTTCAAATTTGCAAGGTGTTCATCAATGATAGCTGGAGAAATCGATGCGCCTTCCCCACAGAGCCGTCGTTGCGAAATATGAAATCCCTTTAAATCTCTGCAGCCACCCATTGCTGTACGTGAAATTTTCTGGTACGTCCAACTGCTCGCCAAGTTTTTTTGCCTTTCCTCTTAGGAGGTTATCAGTAATAATAATATTATTGGCACGCTTTTGGGTAAACCAGTTGAAGAGAGCCTCTTCCAAGTCACTAAATTTTCCGACTCTTTTTCTCTTTGAAGAACCAACAGTATTATTTTCCCACTTCTCAGCCTGAGTGAGAATATCACGGACAGTTGTTCGTGGAAGTGAGAAACGCTCTCCAATCTCATTCTTCGACATCGTAGGGTTATTTCTTGCCAACTGGCGTATCTCCTTCTTCTTTTCAATGGTGATCGACTCACATTTACGCTTTTGGGAACTCATGATACGACAATAAGGTTGTTGTGTTGACGTTATCAAAGGATGAAGCGACTGTGTATGTCCCAGGCACAAACAGGAAAAGGGTCTGCTGAGTGTTCACACAATCTGTTGTGTCAACATCAGGCAAATCCGCTGGCGGAAAAAAATCAAACAGGAAAAGGGGAGTGGGGGGGGGTTGAGGGACGTTGTGAGCGGCGCTATAACGAGTGGATTTTGCTACTTGGGATACGAAAAATCAGCGGCGGAAGGCGAACAGCGAGGGAGTGGCGTTATATCGAGAAAAATACATTGATGGTGATTGGGACAAAACGAAAAAGCGGCGTAAGTAGAGGGTGGGTTATATCGAGTGGCGTTATAACGAGAGTAGACTGTATTTTCATTTTTAGATATAACTGATCTAATTCTCCGTTTAAAATAACTGCTCTAATTCGAAATATTTGGTATGTTTTATTTGTGTTCACTCTATTTCTATTTATTTGAAATTTTATAATTTCCATGTTTCAAAAACCTATTTTAAAAAGGTCGTTAGAAATATGTAAGGCCTGAAATAGCTTTACATGCGAATATTTATGATGCCAAGCGTAGCTTAATGGTTAGGTGTACGGCTTCGTATTTCCACAACCTTGGTCCGAAACTTAGCCTGGGTGTTTTTTTTTATATTATTAAAGCAAATTTTTTTTTACAGTACGAAAATTTCCATACATAGGTAAAACAATACGAGGAAAACGATAGGCTATTTAAAATTATATATAAATTAAATAGTAAATCTATATATTCAAATAATTCTACTTTGCTCACGAACAGCGCCCTCTATCAAGGTTATAAATACGTTTAAAATCGAAATCTTCTCAAAATTTTATCAATAATAGTTCGCTTAATAATTAGAATACTTGATCTAAATCGATAGGCAAATTCAAATTATATAAAAGTGGATATTTTTATTTCAGTACAATTCAGATTAAATTATTCTGATGCAAACAAATAGATAATGCTATTAACAAACAATTATAAAAAAATCTTATCTAAATATATATCACTCGGGTAGATATGAACACGGGTCAATCCCGGGGCGAAGCCCGGGTCACCCGTCTAGTTTTATATATAGAGATGAGCCTGGCTTCGTGTGTCTTATGCTCGAGTGAATGTTTCGCTTGTAGAATTTTGTTCCTGCCTACTAATAATTATTATCTGGCTTCGCCCGTGGTCTGCTTTATTGAATATTCCCCTAAAGAATTTTGTTTATGGCAATCAAGCATGATACGGCAATATTGTCATCATCATTTCCGACTAAAAATATATTGTTGCTCAGTACTTGGTTAAATTTAAATTTTCTTGGTTAAAAGTGCGAAAAACACTCTTTCATATTTAACTCTCTGTCCTGTTCAAATTTCAGCGAGATTAGTTACATATTGAGGGCGTGCATAGCCGACAAACATATATATATTATATAATCTAAATATAAAAATATTCTATAATTTAAAAAATATATTTTATTTTCATTCATTGATAGTTCTACTTGTTTTTGACCATATTTTTAGAACACGCCGACTTTTAATACTTGTTGTAAATATGTAGTTATCTAACCTATTTTTGAAATTCACTAATATAGAATTCATTTCATAAATTCTATATAACTGTGAAAAATGTCTTATTGTAATTTTCTTCAAGTAATTTAAAATAAAAACTACTCGATAGTAAATAAATATTCTTCTGCTTTTCTTTCAAGATGACACGACTGCAAACGATACCATTAAGTACTCATGTACTCAAAAGAACCAGCAATTAATTTCTATCTCAAAATAATATTTATTATAACATATATATATATGTCCCCGGCATCGCCCGGTTTTACCCGAGTAAAGGTTTGCCTAACGAACATATGTTAAAACGATTCTAGCAAACATACAATCCCTACTGAATCTACAATTGTCTATATTCTCGATAATTAGAATTTTTTTCCCGGTCCCTTTAAAACTACTCGATAAGTTGAATAAAATCAATATTAATTGGTCCACTCGGTAATTTGAAGTTGAAGGAATAGTATCTTGCTACAAACGAACATTTGTAAATAACTGTATTTAGCGAATGTACCCGGCTTCGCCCGGTTTTTACCCGAGTAAAAGTTTGCCTAACGAACATTTGTTAAAACGATTCTAGAAAACATCCAATCCACCTATATATAGATTTATAAACGTATATAAATATTGTTATATGTGTTTAAATATATTTTTGAAACATAATTCTTTTAAAAACATTTATTAAATTTTAAATAAGATATTGTCACGTTTGCGAATTTTATAATTAATTATTTCTTTTTTTTTCTCAATGAATTATTTATAATAATTTAAAAATTCATTTTTGTTATCATCATCACATGCAATGTATTTTTTTTTCATTTAAACAAACGATAATAAACAAAAACAACAAAGAATTTGCATCTTCATTATTAAAGAACAACAACAAATTAATTTAAAAATGTAAAAATATATTTTAACATTACAACATTTTAACATTTAACACAAAAACGTTACAATATTTTCTTTAAATATATATTAATATTGAAATGCCGAGGTTTTTTTACGTCATTGGAATATTATATTGTGGCGAAGAAATAATTTATTTTTTAATTTAATTTAATTATTCAATGAAAATATTCAACAGATTATATAAATATATATTAATCTGTTTATGTAAAATGATGATCAAAATATCTATTTGCTCGCTTGCTCAAGAATCTCTATCTGTAGATAGTTTGGTTAATAATTGTCGACTAGTCGTCGTGACGTCATCAGTAAATACTTTTATATATTCCAAGACTTGATTTTCTACGCTACAACTGGTGGAGAAGCTGGACCGATATCCCTTTAGAAAAAAAAATTGAATCTCTTCAGAAGGAAGAAACAAATATGAACATCAAGAAAGAAGCAACAACTAAGGTAGGTTCATTTTTTGTACAACATCTACCTAGAAATCCCTCTCTGTTCTTTAGCGAGGGTATTGAAGATCCCCGTAGCTGGTTAAAAGGGTATGAACGTGTGGCAAAGCACAACCAATGGGATGGAACCCTTTGTCTCGTTAACGTTTATTTCTATCTGACCGGAACTGCCCTCAAACGGTTTGAAAACAATGAGGAAAGCATCCAGACATGGACGGAGTTCATGTCACAATTAGAAAATGTATTTGAAAAAAAAATGAAAGCTCAAGACTGCGAGCTGTGAATATACTCAAAACTCGCGCACAACTAAAAGGAGAAAGCACCGAATATTACATGCAAGACGTCCTGCGCCTCTGCAAAGAAATAGATCCTCAAATGAATGAGGCAGATAAAATATATCATCTGATGAAAGGGATAGCCGAGGAGCTCTACCAAGCGCTTCTCCCAAGGGATGTGCATAACTTTGAGGAATTCGTCGCTGAATTGAAGCCCTACATTGTAAGCGAGTGACCCCAACCAAATACGAGCGACTACCAAATGTGACGTCTCTCAGTGATCATGATGACAGGGCAGATCTGTCATCTATGATTAGGCAAATTGTTCGTGAGGAGGTACAGCGGGCATTAGGCTCTCCTCGAGAGGAACCAAAAATTGACACCATCGAAGATATGGTAAAGGAGGAGATTGGAAGAAACCTAGCGCCAATCTCAAAGTCTAGGAGAAGTCTTTCTCAGAAGGAAAACCACGACAGTTTTTCAATACTAGATACGAGGCCGCCCAAACGATACGACCGCAGCCTGAGCCTCATTACCGAAAACAAGGAGGAAGACGCGAAACAAACGAATGGCGAACTACTGAAGGAAAGCCGATCTCTTTCCACTGCGGGCGCCCTGGTCACGTCGTCCACTACTGCCGTGATACACTGAGACAAAACGAAGAAAGGCGAAACCAATACTACCAAAGAAGACAAGAACCAAGGACGTTCTATAACGCTCGATCCGATTTGCAAGAGCAAAATGATGATGCTCAAAAAATGCAAGCCGCTATCGAAGCCCTTTCTCAAACCCTGGTCGTAACGGACAATTTTCGTCGTCTGCTAGGGGATCCAGCAAGTCGCCTCGCCGTTCCCGTCAGGAAAACTAGAAGATGCGTCCTATTTTGGAGGTAAGGCCGCAAAATTTAGAAACCCTCCATTGTCGACTACATTAGAATTAAAAGAAAATTATATAGACATTAAAATAGAAGGAAAAATGACGCATGCCCTTGTCGACTCAGGAGCCTCATATTCTGGGATATCTGAGAGGTTCAGACTGAAACTAAGAAAAATAATGTTTGCCGAAACTGACGTAACATTACGAGTAGCCAACGGTAAAATCGTAAGACCAAAAGGACGATGTACGTTGAAACTGAACCTAAATACACTACAGGAAAAGTACGATTTTGTTGTTATGGAAGACTAGTCACGATGTTATTCTTGTTTGGGACTTTTTAAAGTTATCCAGAGCAGTAATTGACTCTGCAGATAATACAATTTTTTATAGAAAAATGTCTTTTTGACGATTTCCTTAAGAATAGCTCACCTCTCTACTCGGAACTGGAATACAGAATCGAGCCCGCCTCTATCCAGCTAATAGAGGTAGCAAGTCGTGACATTCCTAATGACGCAATTGTAGTGGCAAAATGTCGAAAAGAGCTATTGCTGGAAAGAAAACTAACGGTTCCCTCCTCTGTCATTTCACTTACCAGTAACCGAGGTAAACTTTGGGTGTTGAATTGGAGCCCATATCCAAAATTAATCCCACAGGGAATGCATGTAGCCGATAGTGTTGTCATCGAAGATAGCCAACTATGTACTCTAGCTGATTGTAATCAAGTTGGAACAGAGGCGAAATATTCTGAAGACCCAAAAATCTCAGATTTTTCAATAGATGATTCACTTGATGAATCTCAAAAAGAAAAATTAATAAATGTGTTAAATAATTATACAGATATTTTCGAATTTATTAAAAGAAGACAATTCAAGGACGTCAATGTTAAACAACGAATTAACACTGGAGACCACCTACAGACCAAACAAAGACCTTACCGAGTTGCACCAAGAAAACGCCAAATTATTCAGGATGAGGTAAACAAGATGGAAAAATCGACATCATTCAGCCCTCTGAAAGTCTGTGGGCCTCACCTGTAGTATTGATAAGAAAAAATAATGGAAGGTGTAGATTCTGCGTCGATTACCGCCGCCTGAACAAAATGACAAAAAAAGGATGTCTACCCTCTCCCAAGGATCGACGACACTTTAGACTGCTTACGCGGGGCTAGATTTTATTCTTCCATGGACCTCCAATCAGGGTACTGGCAAATCGACGTAGAAGAATCGGACCATGAGAAGACAGAATTTATAACTCCAGATGGACTGTATGAGTTCAAAGTAATGCCATTTGGGTTATGCAATGCTCCGGCTGCGTTCGAGAGGATGATGGACAACCTGCTGAAAGGTCTTAAGTGGACGACCTGCCTATGTTATTTAGATGACATAAGAGTTTTTCAGATAATTTTTAATAACATCTACTACGCCTTAAAAATGTATTAAGTTGTCTGTATCAAGCTGGTCTGTGCCCGAATGCAAAAAAAAATGTAAATTTGGGGCAAAAACTATCACTGTTCTTGGACATGAAGTGGAGATGGAATATGATCTGACCTTGAAAAGATCGGAGCAGTCCGTGACTTCCCTGCACCCAAGTCATTAAAAGAAGTAAGAAGTTTCTTAGGACTCTCTTCCTACTACCGCCGCTTTATACCTAATTATTCACATTTAGCCCAACCTTTAAATGAAATTTTGAAAAAAAACTCCAAATTTTGTTGGAGCTAGAAGAACAACGTGCATTTGATGCTCTGAAGTCAACACTAATTTCCGAACCTACCTTGGGACATTTTGATTATTCCTTCCCAACAGAGATACAAACGGACGCAAGCAGCTATGGAATAGGAGCAGTTTTGGTACAAATTCAGAATGTAAAGGAAAGAGCTATTGCCTATGCATCGAGAACGCTCAATAAAGCAGGAAAAATTATTCCACTACTGAAAGAGAATGCCTTGCCATAATTTAGGCTATAAACAAATTCCGTCCTTATGTTTTCGGACGCCCATTCACTATTGTAACAGACCATCATTCTTTGTGTTGGTTGACCAACCTCAAGGACCCGTGTGGAAGATTAGCAAGATGGGCCCTTCGTTTGCAAGAATTTGAGGTTACAGTTATGTACAAGAGTAGAAGAAATCATCAGGACGCTGACTGTTTATCGAGAAGTCCTTTAAGCTGTAATGAAGACATTGAGGAAGATATTCTTTGTTTAATGGCCTTACAAAATTTTGGACAGGAACAAATGAAAGACCCAGGATCTCTTGAAGATCGCTGACAAGAGACCTCTAGCAAGTCCTTTCTGAAAATTAATAATACTCTATACAAAAAGAATTATGATCCAATGGAAAATATGGCTTTTGGTGGTCCCTCGCCACCTCAGGCTTGAAATACTGAGAAATTTCTATGATTCGCCCACTGCTGGACATCTTGGGTTCACCAAAACCTATGATCGAATTAGAAAAATATTCTATTGGCCTGGAATGTATATGAATGTTAGAAGGTATGTGGCTCACTGTCAGCGACGCAAACGACAGCTACAGGACACTTACAGCCAATACCGGTGCCCACAGCTGCCTTTGAAAAGATTGGAATGGACCTCTTAGGTAGATTCCCAACATGTGGAAACCGCTGGATTATTTTCTGCATAGACTATCTGACAATGTATGCAATCACTAAAGCGTTACCAACTAGTCAATCAATGGAAGTTGCCAAATTCTTAGTCGAGGATGTGATTATGAAACACAGTGCTCCGAGGGAACTAATCACCGACAGAGGAAGGAATTTCACCTCATCATTGATTCGTGATCTGAACAATCACTGCAGAATATTTCACAGGACGACGACCGCCTATCACCCTCAAACGAATGGACTCACAGAAAGGCTGAACAAGACCATGGCAGACATGCTGCCTATGTATGTTGACGTCAATCAGAAAGACTGGGATATGATCCTTCCATTTGTGACATTCGCATACAACACAGCAAGGCAAGAGTCCACCGGATTCACTCTATTCTTCCTTGCGCATGGGCGTGAAGCAGAAACGCCATTGGACCTGTTATTTCCCAAGTTAGTCCCAGAAGATGACGACTTCATCCAAACACTAGGGTCGAGAGCGGAAGAAGCACGACAACTGGCACGTCTCCACTCTATGAGGTCTTAGGAAAGTAAATAATTCCGTTATGACGCTCACCACAGAAACATAACTTGCCAGCTTGGAGATCTCGTCTGGATCTTTATCCCTGTGCGTGAAGTGGGATATTAAGAAAAACTAGTGAGACGTTACTTCGGTCCATATAAAGTAACCCGAAAAATATCTGATGTGACCTACGAAGTTGAGACATTCGGCAACCAGCAAGGTCATCGTAAAACAAAAGACTTCGTTCACGTTTGTAGAATGAAACTTTTTTAAACCCAGAGGACCAGAAGGAGCACCTAGAAGAGGACCCAGAAAATGACTCGCCAAGCGTGCAGGAAGAAGACATCCCCACAGGACGAACACAACAACCACAGACCCGCGAAGAGATCTCAGGCCCTATCACCCGTTCTCGAGCCTTGAGACTGAGGATGTAAGTCTTCTTTTGAGTATCGGGTCGATGCTCTTTATAGAAGGAGGCTATGTGGCGAAGAAATAATTTAATTATTCAATGAAAATATTCATCAGATTATATAAATATATTAAAAATAAAGAAGGCATCTCCTGACCACGAGCACATGTGCTTTTTAGATGGAAGAGCGTCATCTAGTGGAGCAAAAATAAACTAAACGCTTATTTAGCTTGCTCCGTGATATTTGGCCAACCCAATTTCTTGATAAATCAAGAAAAGCCATCCACGAACACGTTTCGCGCTGTTGGCGCTCGTCAACGTGGAGTAGGCTGTAACCACTGCGACCAAAAAGGTCCCAATGGCTTCCCGAGAAATCAAGAAATGGGTATATAAGGCCGAATTTGCGTAAAGACGCTTTACACATGAAAAAACGATAGAAAAAAAAATAGATAAGTGGGTCAGGTGTTGATATTAAAAATAAAGAAGGCATCTGACCACGAGCACATGTGCTTTTTAGATGGCAGAGCGCCATCTAGTGGAGCAAAAATAAACTAAACGTTTATTTAGCTTGCTCCGTGATATTTGGCCAACCCAAATTCTTGATAAATCAAGAAAAGCCATCCACGAACACGTTTCGCGCTGTTGGCGCTCGTCAGCGTGGAGTAGGCTGTAACCACTGCGACCAAAAAGGTCCCAATGGCTTCCCGAGAAATCAAGAAATGGGTATATAAGGCCAAATTTGCGTAAAGACGCTTTACACATGAAAAAACGATAGAAAAAAATAATAGATAAGTGGGTCAGGTGTTGATATTAAAAATAAAGAAGGCATCTGACCACGAGCACATGTGCTTTTTAGATGGCAGAGCGCCATCTAGTGGAGCAAAAATAAACTAAACGTTTATTTAGCTTGATCCGTGATATTTGGCCAACCCAATTTCTCGATTTGGCCTTAAATACCCATTTCTTGATTTCTCGGGAAGCCATTGGGACCAAAACATCTTTTTGGTCGCAGTGGTTACAGCCTACTCCACGCTGACGAGCGCCAACAGCGCGAAACGTGTTCGTGGATGACTTTTCTTGATTTATCAAGAAATTGGGTTGGCCAAATATCACGGAGCAAGCTGAATAAACGTTTAGTTTATTTTTGCTCCACAAGATGGCGCTCTGCCATCTAAAAAGCACATGTGCTCGTGGTCAGGAGATGCCTTCTTTATTTTTAATATCAAAACCTGACCCACTTATTTTTTATTTTTTTCTATTGTTTTTTCATATAGATATATTAATCTTTTTATGTAAAATAATGATCAAAATATCTCTTTGCTCGCTTGCTCAAAATTCTCTAGCTGTAGATAGTTTGGTTAATAATTGTCGACTAGTCGCCGTGACGTCATCAATAAATACTTTTACATATTCCAAGACTTGATTTTCTACGCTACAATATTACTAAATTCTCAAATTAAATGTATTATACTTGGAAAACATTTTAGCATTTTCGCAATTTATAAATTTAATTTCACCAGATGCCTGCTGCAAGAGGCTCTGCTTGCGAGTGAAAGTAGAAAATTTGAAAATAAAATTGCAACGAATATTTATTTCAAATCAAATTCAAACCAGAAACATTCCCAGTAGTATAGTAAATAACTTCCCAAAGTTTCACGCCTATTGGATAATCATACCTTTTAAAACCATTCATTGTGTAAACAAACTACGTGTAAAATTATTAACCAATCAAATTCATTTATCGTCGCGACCAGTGCGGCGTCAAGCGGTAAAAGGCTGGAACTAATGCTTTTTGGTTTTACATTTTTTTTAAAAGCACATTAACCTTTTTTGTTTTTTGAATAGCCTATATGTTAAACGAAATCTTAGGCTACCTAAATGCGGAATTTCATTATTATTGATTATGATATATTATGAAGCAGATAAACATAAACCTTACCTAAACAAATGACAGCAAAATAAAATTGAGCCTACCCTTAAAAAAAGCAGTTAATGAAAATGCACAGCTGCTGCTTCCACTATAAATGCTATTAGAGCATAAGAATATTACATGGAACAAACATATAGTAAAATATACACTGCGTGACATTGAAAATGGAACACCAAGAAATAGTGGCCAGAAAGTGATGAAACTCGGCAGACAGAGAGAGACAGGGACGAACAATAAGTGATCTTTATTTCAAAATGATAGTCATAATACAGAGCGAGAACGGCGTCGGCTTAGTAGCAAGTAGGACCACCGCGGACGGCGATGCACGCTGCAACACGTCTAGGTAGAGAGTCAATCAGAGTACCGATGGCGTCCTGAAGGATGGCTCTCCATTCCCTCTCAACCATTTGCCACAGTTCGTCTTCTGAACGCGGCTGTGGCAAGGCATGCAAACGGCGTCCAATGATGTCCCAGACGTGCTCGATTGGTGAGAGATCAGGAGAGTACGGTGGCCAGGGAAGCATCTGTACACCTTGCAGAGCTTGTTGGCTAATGCGAGCAGTGTGCGGTCGGGCGTTATCCTGCTGATAAAGGGCATTGGGTACCCCCTGAAGGTAGGGGAGTGTCACCGGTCGCAGCACATCATCAACGTATCGTTGGGCCGTCATAGTGCCCTGAATACGAAGTAAAGGTGACCTGGAATCATACGCGATTGCGCCCCAAACCATGATTCCACGTTGTCGCACGGTGGGGCGTTCCACAATTGCTGCCGGATTGGACCTTTCTCCACGTCGACGCCACACGCGTACACGGCGACTATCACTGGACAAGCAGAAACGCGACTCATCTGAGAACACGACACTGTGCCATTCCGTCATCCACGTTGATCTAGCCCGGCACCATTCCAAACGTTGGCGCCTATTCGGTGGGGTCAATGGCAGTCTTCTTAGCGGACGGCATGAGTGCAAGCCATTAGCAACCAATCGACGGGAAATGGTTCTGGTCGAGATGGAATGATCTAGGGTGTCTTGCACATGTTGCAGGATGGCGGTACAAGTGGCTTGTGGGGCCGCCACTGCTTGTCGAAGGATACGCCGATCCACACGTGCTGACGTCACTCTGGTTGCACCGGCATTCCTATAAATTGCCACATTTCCTTGTTCCAACCATCTTCTCCACAGTCGGTGCACCGTGGACGCACCAAGGTGTGTATCAGCTGCGATTTGACGTATGGACCAACCTGCCCTTTTCAGTCCGATCACCATGCCCCTCGTAAAAGCGTCTGTCTGCTTGAACTGCCTCCGTTTAGATGACCTGGCATTCTCTGTTATTACACGTGTCTTTTGACACAAGAACAAAATTTCTACAATGATTTTCCTTGAAGAAATAACGACACGAATACTGTCCTTTCTGCAAGTTCATTCCCTTATATCTTACTTCATGTGCGCACGAGAGCTGCGCATTTTACATCATTTGCATAACTCGGGTAGGCGCGTCTACCCTGAAATTTGCATAATTTTCTGGCCACTATTTCTTGGTGTTCCATTTTCAATGTCACGCAGTGTATGTAGCAAGTTATATAGAAAAACATACTTTTTACAATTTCAATAAAATTTATACTAACTCTAAATATAAGAAAGAAAAAATAGAATACCCTTTTCTAAATCTCAATTTGTCTAAAAATTTGAATAATTCTTATGAGAATCAAATAGTAAACCTTTGCTTAAAAAATGTAGATCGTTATATTTACACTAAATAAAATTAAACGAAGCAAAATTGCATCGTCACAAAAAGATAAGAATAAGAATATTTCAATTAATTTAATTTGAAAAATATTACTAAATAACTCAATAAAATATTACCTTCTAAAAAGGAAAAAAAGGTTATTCGAAATGAAATTTTTGCACTTTTTGTCTAAATGCTAAACCAAAACCTCAGCTACCAACGTGCAAAATTTCACAATACAGATTTAATTAACTCAGGTTCCGGGGGCGTAAAATTTGATAACGATCGATTAATATTATTTCCAAATAATTTAAATATATATATATAATTTTACCTTTTAAAAATAAATTCATCGTATAAACAAACTAACATTCATCGTGTAAACAAACTACATGTAAAATTATTAACCAATCAAATTCATTTATCGCCGCGACCAGTGCGGCGCCAAGGGGTAAAAGGCTGGAACTAACCCTTTTGGTTTTACATTTAAAAAAAAAGCACATTAAACTTTTTAGTGTTTTGAATAGCCTATATGTTAAACGAAATCTTCAGCTACCTACATGCGATATTTAATAATGATGGATTGATTCTGTAGATTTTGCGCAAAGCGATAACAAACATCGATTTTGGATTTCATTTTTATAGATATAAGGAGGATTGTCCCAGAATAATTTGTGACGGCCAACTCAGTGTATCATCATTAGTCACGTGACGCCAAGTCAGCGTTTTATTTGTTATTATTTATTTAGATATATCTTCAGTTTCGGATATTTGGCGATCTAAGAAGGTTACGCTCCAAGAGCCTGGGATACTTTATATTACTAATCAGTTTTTTTTTCAGGATTGTAAATAATTGTAAATACTTTTCTTATTAAAATAAATGTGTTTAATGATTTCCCATTCTGGTCTCACTTATAATATGGATATAATATATTATTATATAATATATTATATATATATATATATATATATATATATATATATTATATATTATAATATTAATATGGACAGATCTAACATTGACATGAAGCCAACCTCCCAGGACAGTGTAACTTCTGGTGGAAATGCTGGACCTGATCCTGTATTCGTTAATATAAATATCACCCTCCGAAAGTACGATGGGAACGAAGATCCTCGCGAATGGATTGAAACCCTAGAATAAATGGGATTAATCTACAAATGGGCAGATTATAAAATCGCCAGATACGCTGCCATGAACTTTGTTGGTAAAGCCAAGACTTGGTATGACTTGTACAAACCAAGTTTAAACAAATGGGAATCTTTAAAGGATCGACCTATTCAAGACCTTTAGACAAAGTACAATAAGGAAGACATCAGAATTAAAATGCATAGATTGTAAAACTGGTACGAGCCAGAGTTCAGATATGCAGAGGAGATCCTTCTGTGCTCGACCCATTAATGGAAGAGAAAGATAAAATTATATTCGTAGTAGGTGAGTTGAAAAAGAAATATTCATTAGCCCTGTATCTGACACATCCCTATTTGACTCATTCGAGAAAGAATACAAAGAGAGAGTAGAAAAACAAACAAATATCCAGACCAAATCCTCCGAGTAACTCCTATTATCCTTAACCAAGAAGACAAGACCCACAACCTAGAAGACAAGACTTTCAACCAAGAAAGCAAGACTTCCAGCCAAGACAATTTCAAGGTAAGCCAACTTCTCAAAACAATTATCAACAAATATCCCCTGAATTACACCCAAGGATAGTTTACCGATCACAAAATTATAAAGCAAACGCGGATAGAAAACCACAAGAGACTAGAACTGAGGATGGAAGACCAATACGCTTCAAATGGAATAGGCCAGGACACATTGCTAGATACTGTCGGACAAAATATTTTAGAATGGTATACACCCCTCACACACAAGGAAACTAGCTCTTAATCTCTAGGACCAACGATAATAACGGGGAACAGATGCACCTAGAACAGGTTCCCAGTCCTAAGACATATACCGATATTTGTGCAGAACCTAGCATATCTACGTATAATAGAGATTAAGTCCTAGAAGATTTGAACTAACCGACGCGTCTGATTCGAGAAACCAAAGCAAGTCGACCTCCAATAATATTTAAAAATTAGGCCCTAAATATATGATCCAAGTGTATGTGAAAGACTTCGGATTTTGCATTGCTTTGGTGGACACAAGCGCAGACTTGTCAGTGGTCGACATTATTACTGCAGAAAAAATAGGAGCCAAAATTAATAAATTCAACAGCATTTGCACTGGTCCAGATGGGAAAAATCTTGATATGATCGGAAATATAGAAATTGAGATCAAAATTGATGACGAAGCTTTTTCTCCTACGATTGTCGTAATAAATTCTAACTTCAAAACGCTTATCCTGGGAAAAGACCTGCTGAAAAGAATTAAAGCAAAAATTAATTGTAAAGACGAACAAATAGAATGATAAAAATTATGAATCCAAAAATTAGAAACAAAGTACATAAAGTAAGAAATTTAGAAGATGCTATTATTCCTGGGCTTTCATCCAAATTAGTAAAAGTAGGAATTGAGACAAATGAAGGCGAATATCTTATTTAAAAAAATAATAAATTTATTCAAACCAATGGCCTTAAAATAGCTATATGCTTAATCATTGTCAAAAACAAGCAATCCCATGCTTGGACAACAAATGCTCATTCACGTCTGCTTAAGATAATGACAAATCAAACGCTTGCTTTTTGCATTTCACCCTTGCTGATCAATTCCATAGATGGCATAGCCAAAAATACAGACAATCAAGTTGAGGTCAGGAAATATTTACCAATTAAAGACCAAAACGAATTAAAACAACTTTTGTCGAATTATTTAGACTTCTCTTCAAAATTAAGTACAACCAATTTGACGAAGCATAAAATTAATATCAACAACACCAACAACACAGCTTTATTAAGACCACCGGTCTTATACAGATTCACCACAGGAAGAAAGGAAGCATAGATGAAACTCCTGTACTCCAGGCAGCGCAGCACCCAACAACAGCCTACAGGTCCGGCGCATGTCAAGTGGCCACACATTCCTTCGTGCATACGTCAAGGTTAGCGTATCACTGAAAGGCTAGTGTTCAATCAGCCGCGTTCTAGTCTTCGCTTTCCTCATCCAAATGGACCACGACATTCGGCGATTCTATTAATCTCCTCCGAATGGTGACTGCGGCCTTGTAGAATTTATATAAACCAAAAAGAAAACCTTGATCAAGCATCATTGCATTCATTCAGTCATATACTTGTTGACTATAAGATTGAGGCAAGCATAAATCACCCGAGTTCCCCTCTTTGTTTCTCCAGGCAAGAGCAGCCAAATATTGCATTCATGATTTCGTCTTGAATTCTGTTATTACATATATCACAAGTTAAAATACAGTCAGTCTCCAGGCGCTTTGATCGATTTTCTGGGAATAACACCCATAGGAGTCTCAGTTGCGCAACAAGTCTTTTAATTACCAGAGGAGTATTTGTGAGTAAATATAGCTCTGCTGTTATTGATTTTTTTAAGTACTTAAAGTGACTATAATGAGAGGTATTTAAGATATGCCCTCTGTCATCTTTAATGCTTTGTTCAGTTGCTATTCGAATAATACCGGGTATTTCGGTCTGTATAACAATGTAGTCGGGCCACCCCTCAATAACGAAAAGCCCTTTGAATCTAAAGTTGTTGACAGGTTTTCAACAAATTTGCAGCCTGCTCTTTGGTGGTTATGCAGTGTCCAGAGGTATGCCAAACAAACGCGAGGCAACCTGCTCTCTTCCATTTTCATGATCCTCACTCAAAATCTCAAAATCTGTTTAATGATGACAACTTCCAGTGATACTCGTCCGCACTCCATTCTCAGCATAAAGCCCGGAGTAAATTTTGGTGAATACAAGTAGCGTTTTAGAAATAGGTTCTGAACTTGGTCAACTACTTTTATTTTGTCAAGCGCCCAAAAGGGTGCGGCGTATAGCATGTGAGGCAAGATTGTCGAATCATATAATTTCATTGCAGCATTTAAAGAGTTATAAAATATATATGAAGGACACTCTACCTGCAACATCTTCGTACACATTTATTTTTAGCAAATCTTTATTGTCTTAGTAAAGTCTGATACAGCCTTTTATTGTTTATTTTCGGAACGCCAAAAAGTGACAAAAACAAATCAAAAAGGGATGATGATAACCTGCGTCTTGCAGATTAACATTTTCATAGAAACATATATATATACATATTTATTGCTAGCTATATATCACCATCTTCTCTCTTCAAACACGAAATCTCACAGGCGGTCTCCTCGCTCGAGGTGGGTTCCGCCTCAGGAAAGGACCCTCCTCTTTCAAGGCCTCGGGGTCCAGCGAGCGAAGAGGCTCCAATGACTTTCCATCGTCTGTATCACTCTGAACCTCTGAATCTTGATCCGACCGCTGGCTAGTTAGTCCTGGCGACAGCGACTCCATATAACCTCTGTCTCGTACAACCTCCGAGATTATGGCACTGGGACCTGCTCCTCTTGAGTGCTCGGGTTGACGCTCTCCATCTCCACTCTCATCTTCCTCACCATTCCTCCACCTTTTTCTAATTTGATCCCTGTGATAGGCCTTTACCTGTCCGTGGATCAAAATGGTGTAGACTCTAGTTCCCTTCTTGCCCACAATTTTTCCTGGGATCCATTTATCACCACCTCTAAAGTTTTTACACCACACTAAATCATCTATCTGGAATTCTTCCAAATGGGTTCGCCGATCATACTTCATTTGCCTGGCTTGCTGGTCCCTAACTCTAGATGCCAAGCTGGGATGTATCAACGATACTCTGGTTCGAAGCGCACGCCCAATAAAGAGCTCTGATGGAGTCTTTCCCGTTGTCACATGCGGGGTGCTTCGATATGCCAGAAGAACTTTTGATAAGGTGTCTTGAATGGTATCCCCAATTTTCCTTTTATTTTTATCCAGGGCAGTCTTAATTGTTCTAACCGCTCTTTCAGCCAAGCCATTACTTTGCGGGTGGTACGCCGGGATCAATGTTTGTTTAATTCCATTTCCTTCCAGAAAACCTTTCATTTCACTACCAGTAAACTGAGGTCCATTATCAGATACAAGTTCCTCCGGTAGACCATAGGAAGAAAAAAGTCGCCGTAGTTGCTCAATGGTTTTGCGTGTGGTGGTCTCTCTCATTGGGATGGCTTCGATCCACTTTGAATGACTATCTACTACTATTAATAAATTAATGTTTTCCTTATTTGCAAAATCAATGTGAATTCTTTGCCAAGGTCTGGTTGACCATTTCCAGGGTTGCCATTTTCCTTTATTTGGCCCATCCTGGGATTGCTGACAGCTTCTGCACTTATTTACCAAAAACTCGATTTGGGTATCTAGATTTGGCCACCAAAAATGTGATCTTGCTACAGCCTTCATTTTGTTCATACCGGAATGAGTCTCATGAAGACAGTTCAACATTTTTATTCTGAGAGATGGTGGAATGACAACTCTCATTCCCCAAACCAAACACTCCCCATCTACAGTTAGCTCAAGTTTCCTTTGAAAATAAGGTCTGAGGTGATCAGCCACCTTTTCAGGCCAGCCTTGCTGAGTATAAAATTTGGCCAATGAGAGCACTTCGTCTTTTTCAGTTTCCGTGGCAATTTCCTCTGCTGTGATCGGCAATTCTTCCACATAGGATAAAGCATAGACATTATTTAATCTTGGAATTTCTTCACAGCCCACCGGAAAACGTGACAGAAGATCTGCATTCCCATGGTCTTGAGTTCTTCGAAATTTAATATCGTAAGTATAAGCTGACAAAATAAGCGCCCAACGCTGCAATCTTGAAGTAGATAAGGTGGGGATTCCTGATCTTGAGCCCAAAATGGTCACCAATGGCTTATGGTCTGTAATAAGAATAAATTTTCTTCCATAAATAAATTGATGAAACTTGGTAACTCCATAAATAATGGCTAGAGCCTCCTTCTCAATCTGAGAATAATTTTGTTCTGCTACCGATAAAGTCCGTGAGGCAAACATAATCGGTCTCTCCTGGCCTTCTATAATATGTGACAACACAGCGCCCACTCCAATCTGCGATGCATCAGTGGCCAAACACAATGGCAAAGTCGCATCATAAGGGACTAGCACCCTCTCCGAGGTAATGCTATTCTTGCACTTGTCAATGGCCTCTCCACATTCCTTTGTCCAAACCCAAGGACTTTTTTTGTGAAGAAGCTCATGAAGAGGCTTCAAAAGCTCTGGCAAATTGGGTATGAACTTCCCATAAAAGTTTACCAAACCAAGAAATGACCTTAATTCAGAGATATTCGTAGGCGTTTTGGCCTTCTGTATTGCTTGTACCTTATGATCTAAAGGTCTGATGCCCTCTTCCGTGACAAGATGTCCTAAATATTCAATTTCTTTTTGCAAAAATAGGCATTTTTCTTTCTTTAGTTTGATATTATACTTCGCCAAGCGAGCAAATATAGTCTTCAACAACGCCAGATGTTCCTCAATTGATGCTGTGGCTATAAGGACATCATCAATATAACAAATTACGCCTCCTATACCTGACAAAACCCTATCCATTACAGATTGAAAATAACTGGGCGCATTTGCCAATCCAAATGGCATTCTCTTAAACCTGAAAAGCCCTTTATGAGTATTTATCGTTAGTAACGGTCGGGTGCCTGGGTCCACCTCTAATTGCAGATAAGCGTTCCTCAAGTCCAATTTAGAAAAGTATTTTCCCTTGGCCAATGTGGAGAATAAATCTTGCTGTGTGGGAAGGGGATAGGCCGCAGTGTCCAAATATTTATTTAGAGTTACCTTGAAGTCGCAGCAAATTCTGATCTCTTTATTTTTCTTCGGCACTACAACCACTGGAGTGGCCCATTTACTGCTCGCCACCTCACATAGATAACCCTTAGCCACCATTTTGTCTAATGCTTCAGTAACTGCTGGCCTAATGGCGAAAGGCACCGGACGAGCCTTATGGAAAATTGGATTCACATCACACATGTTTACTGAAAATGTGAAACCTTTTATTGGTTCAGTTGTCTCCACAAATAGGGCTTGATTTTCCTTCAAAATTTCCTCAATGGTAATTTCCACAGGCATATGTTTTACCGCGAAACAGCCCAATTTCAATCTATTTATCCATTCTCTTCCCATCAAAGCCCTCTTTTCTCCTTTCACCACCAACGCTCTAAGTTTGTAAGTAATATCTTGACACTCCACTTTGACATTGATTTTACCCAGAATGGGTACCACGGTACCATCATAAGTTCTTACAATAATACTCGCTTTTTCCAATTTCAAGTGTTGAAGACTATTTTTAAAATCCTTTTCTGATATCAGTGTTAGACCACTACCCGTATCCATTTCAAATTTAATAAAGTTTCCTTCTACTTTTAACTCCATCAGATAGGGAGGGTCACTTGAGGCAAAATTAATTTTATACTCAGGTATCGTCACGCTTATAATTTTCTGGACATACTCTTCCTCCTCTTCTTGGTCTCCTATCTGATGTATATTTCCCGGCTGATTCTGATGTTGCCTTAGATTTCTTCTACTGCTCCAACATATTGAGGCAATGTGTCCTTTTTTATTACACTTAAAGCATATCGCCTCCTTAAATTTACATAGTTCTTTATGCTGTTTACCACAATGTTTACATTTGCCATTCTGGAAATTTGATTCAACCTTGCGTTCCATCCTCAACTTATCTACACAATCTTCACCCTGCTCCAAGTGAAATAATTTTGTATTTTTCTCGGCTGCTTCCATAGATAATGCTATCTCAATTACTTTAGCTAAAGAAATGTCGCCCTCCGACAAAATTCTATATTGTAATTTGGCATAATATAATCCACAAACCATTTTATCACGTAAAGAATCCTCCAGAAAATTTCCAAAGTTGCATGAGGAAGCCAAACGCTTAATTTCCACCAAGTAATCCGAGATGCTTTCTTCCTTTAATTGCATTCTTTTAAAAAAAATGAACCTCTCTACTACAATTGAGCGCTTTGGAGAGAAGTGCCTTTTCAAGATATCTATTAGGTTATCAAAAGTTTTATCTTTAGGTAGAATAGGACTGCACAAATTCTTCAAAACACCATATGTTTTACTTCCCATGAGGGTTAGGAGATAAGCCTTTTTCTTCTCATCCCCTGCCTCCTCCAATATGAGAAACTGTTCCAATCGTTCATAAAACGTTTCAAAAGTTTCAGTTTCCTCATTATATTCCTTAAATTGGTAACTAGCCATTTTTTTTTTCACTCTTTCTTAAATTTGCATCCCAAAACTTTGCAATTTGTGTCTTTTAAAATTTACTTTCAATATATGCAAAATCAAAGATATTTTCTAAAAATATTTACTTCAAAATTCGAGGGTACTTACTCTTATATCCTCGTCGCCAAATGCAACATCTTCGTACACATTTATTTTTAGCAAATCTTTATTGTCTTAGTAAAGTCTGATACAGCCTTTTATTGTTTATTTTCGGAACGCCAAAAAGTGACAAAAACAAATCAAAAAGGGATGATGATAACCTGCGTCTTGCAGATTAACATTTTCATAGAAACATATATATATACATATTTATTGCTAGCTATATATCACTCTACCAATCGAACACAAGCCTTACAGGGTTAGTTCAGCAGAGAGAAAAATAATTGATGAACAAATACAAGATATGCTTCACGAAGGATTAATTCGCCCGTCATCAAGCCCATGGGCGTTCCCAGTCATATTGGTTAAGAAAAAAGATGGTAGTTGGAGGTTTTGCATCGACTACAGGAAGCTCAACGATATAACGGTGAAGGACGTTTATCTGATCCCCAGAGTCGATGATGTCATGGACACCCTTCAAGGTACGAAATACTTCTCAGTAATTCATCTCAAATCAGAGTACTGGCAAATGGAAATCGAAGAGGAGGACAAAATGAAAACAGCTTTCACAACATGCCACGGTTTATATGAAGCCTTTTTGCTTATGTAATGCTCCAGCCATGTTTTAACGACTTATGGATAACGTTCTCAAGAGTCTGGAATGGGAAATATGCTCATGTTATTTAGATGGCGTCGTTATATATATTCATGATTTTGAAACTTATCTCGAAAGACTGGAGGCAGTTTTCAAATGTTTCCGTGAATCAAACTTAAATTTAAATGCTGAAAAATGTAGACTTGCCTTTGAAGAACTATAGGTATTTGGCCACATAATAAGCCAACATGGATTAAGCTTTCAGACCGAAATATTGAAGCGGTTGAAAAATTCTCAAAGCACAAGAAAATAAAAGAGGTGCAATCATTTTTAGGACTTTTTTCTTACTACAGAAAATGTATTAAAAGATATGCTAACCTAACCGACTCTCTCACTAAACTCACAAATAAAATCACCCCATTTGAGTGGGCCAAAGCACAAGATAATTATTTTAATACTCTGAAGATTGCCCTATTGAATCCCCCTGTCCTAGCACATTTCGACCCTCAAGCCCCCACCTGTATTCACACAGATGCTTCAAACGTCGGACTAGGTGCAGTCCTAGTGCGAAATATTGATGCAAAAATAGTTAGTGTCATATATCAGTAGAACCCTAACCAAATCCGAGCTTAATTATTCAACCACAGAAAAAGGATATTTGGCAATGGTTTGGTCAATATACAAATTACGGCCATATCTTTGCAGTAAGCAATTTAGAGTGATAACAGACCATCATTCTCTCGGCTGACTTAAAAACTTGAGAGACCCTACTGATAGACTAGCTAGATGGGCTCTAAAAATCCAAGAGTATGACTTTGAGGTGATACAGAAGTCTGGGAAGAAACATTTAGTTGTTGACTGCCTATCAAGTGGACCTTTGCCTGAAACTGAACCTGATGATGATTGTTAAAAAAAGATCTTTCAGACAAATAAAAAATGAGAAGGACGATTTTATTAACAACGTTAAAAAGGTCTTAGGGTAAACGATGGCAAGCGCTCCATCACCCAATATTTCAAAGAAGAAGATGGATTCCTTTACAAAAAGAACCCAAACGGTAATCCTTGTCAATTTGCTATGCCACAAAGCATAAAAGAGGAAATTATTAAAGAATACCATGACCATATGCTCTGTGGCTACTTAGGAGTTGCAAGAACTGCATACCGAATAAAAAATAAATATTAGTGGCCCTCTATGTTAAAAGATGTCTCGAACTACGTAAACACATGTCACCTTTGCCTAGTCGTAAAGGAACGAACCAAATTCCTTCAGGGTTTCTACAGCCTATACCTCCAGCAAATTACCCATTCGAAAGAGTTGGTATAGATTTCGTGGGCCCTCTTCCATCCACTAAAACTAGGAAAAATGGATAGTGGTTTTGACAGACTACCATACAATATATAGAGAGACAAAAACTGTTACAGATGCCACAGCAATAGAAGTCGCTAAATTTCTCGTAGAAGTTGTTTTCTTAGGCATGAAGCCCCTCGTTATCTAATCAGCGATAGGGGTTCACGGTTTACAAGCAACCTCCTTAAGGAAATCATGAGAATTTGCAAAGTAAAACACTGCTTAACTCCAGCTACCACTCGCAAATAAATGCATTAACAGAACGTTTGAACAGAATATTAATCAACATGTTGATCATGTATGTGAATGTGAACCAGAAAAACTGGGTTGAAATACTACCATTCATTACCCATGTATATAATATTACATGGCAAGAAACAACTGGATTCTCGCCATTTTTCCTTCTATATGGTAGAGAGCCAGTGTCTCTCCTAGACAACATCCATGTCAAAATCGAGACTAACGCTGGTGATTACGATAAATATGTGAATGACCTATTGAGGAAAGTTCAGAATTGCAGAGAATTGGGCATCCAGAACACGAAAAAAGTGCAAGAACGGATGAAGAAATATTACAATGAAAATCATCGCGATTTTAAATATAACATAGGAGATTTGGTAGCCATATGGACACAAATAAGAAAAATAAGGAAATGCGAAAAGCTTCGAAGAAGATACTTTGGGCCATACACAATATCAGGAAAACTATCAGAAGTGAACTATCTAGTAACACTTAAAGATGAACCCGACATAGACCCACACGTCGTCCATATATCAAGAATGAAGCCCATTTCCATAGAAATCAAAAAGACCACGAGGACGTGGTGGAACCTGAAGGAGGGCGTAATGTCACAGAATAATCTGTGGTGGCCTACTCGGTTTATCACCATTAGTCATGTGACGGTAAGTCAGCATTTTATTTGTAAATATTTTATTATCTCTCTGTTTTGGATATGATTGAAAATAATTGTAAATACTCTTCTTATTAAAATATATTTTTTATGATACCCTTTCTGATCTCACTTATAATATTGATATGGACTAATCTAACATTGACATGAAGCCATACCCACAGGACACACACACACACAGGGTAACAATATATATATATATATAATGTAAATTCTATTTATAAGACAAAATATATGATATTGTATAGTAAAAATATGTATTTTGATTAGTATATAAAAAGGAGAACGAAGTATATTATAGTAAACAATGTATTATTAAATAAATTTTCAGTCGTATATATTTTTCTTATGTTGCTAATAATATCTAGTATACTAATGACTATAAATAGGCTAATAAATATTATTATAGTGCATAAATTTATATTTAAATAAAAAATTGTATAACATTTATAGATGATGAAAAATTCTATCTCTCTATATAAAATATCCAATAATATAAATATATATATAATTTAACTCGCAAAAATATATTTCTCTAAATATCATCAAATATCGATTGAATATAAATATGTCACACATATTATTCATAATTGTAACATAAATTATCTGTTTTTTTTTTTTAATGTGTAATTTATAATAAGAAAGCTGATTCAAGACCAGGCTCAACAAGATGCATAACGATCCCAACAGCTGATGCTCACCTGGATGCGCGCCATCTTGGTATCGAGCGTCAGAAATTCTCCGATGGCGCCGCCACTATTGTAAATGCTCGGTGTCCAGAATCGATGCTGCCGGTCGGATGTTGAGATTTAGACAGACATAATTAGAGCTATATCCCATGCACATTCATAAAATACCAAACGAATGACCCGGGTGACGCTCGGAATTTGCTCAAGCACATTACCCCGACGATTTTACTTTTTCAAAAAATCAAAAATTTATATTTTTATTTTCATAAATATATATTTATTTAACCAATCTAACATTTTAAATATTCATACATATAAAATATAATTATTAATATATTTAATTATTTTTTTATAATTAAACGAACACACTCTTTTCACAAAACACTATTTTGTTTCATTTAATAGATTTATATATTGTTACGTAGAAAGAAAGGCACATTCCAGAATGGAGAGAGAATGTTCTAGAACATTTAAGAATAATGTAGAAAAAGCGGTAGACTGGCCAATCAGTAGCGATTGCGAAAGGCTCAGCGCTGGCGACTTTCTGATTGGCTAACCAACAATGACCGTTCTGGAAAGATCTACTCCGGGATATATAGGAAAGAGAAACTAATGCCGTGGAGAAGAAAAGTTAAGAAGTGAAGTTATAGTAAATGAATAATTGCGCTGCAAGTATTAAAAAATAAAGATACAACCTTTCGCAATGAGTTTCTTTTATTACAATAAACGTACTCCAAGCAAGCTGCTTGTCTCAAGAGGTCGGACTGCTGCTTATCGCCGACGCCGGTGTACTTCTTGGAAGATTCTAGAAGGTTCTACGAACTTCTTTCTCCTGTTCCGCTCCTGCTTTCACTCACCCTGCTGCAGTTGGTGAGTTTGTCACTGCTGTTTTATTTATTGTTATTTCATTTTTGCACTCTTCTGTAATTATTTTATCGATTAGGCTTGAATAAAGTCCTAAAGATTCTTTTTTTCCACGGAAGTTATTCTTTGTCAACCAACAACGCAACAATATTTTATTCAATGGCAATTAGGAGATTTAAGATATTTGTGCTCCACCTAAGTACTACACAATTCTCATATATATATATATACTAGCGGATGTGTACCCGGCTTCGCCCGGGTTTAATCCGAGTGAAAGTTTGCCTAACGGATATTATTGATAATAATATTCCGGAACACAGATAATAAAATGATAATAATAATCGGTACATTATATATTTATATGGTAATTTAAACCAGCAACCTCATATTGTATAATACTTATAACAATATTTTCATGTTGTATAATAGAAACATCTGTAAATGATTATACGCATGATTGACATGTGCATTACATGACCATATGTAATGTACTTTGTACAAACTGAGGATAAATAAATAAAACTCTTATAATAGATTAAGAGTTGGCTGAAGCAAAAGATTGAGATAGAAGTCAAAAAATGTCTAAATTCGAGATGTAGAAGTCCAACGAGACATAAAAATAGCAAGATCACAGGGCGTTACTAGAGCGTACAATTTCGCTTCCGATCCACGCTCTTGTTGCACACACACACACATCCGCTGAAATTCAATACTTCCTCTCTCGGCAAAGATATATAAGACCTCCGCCCTAGCTGAAAATATAGGCATTTCACCATTAGCGGGAGCCCTCGTCACTTCATCTTCTGATGCTCGACCATGCCGTAGATCAGTAAGAAAACTTCTTATCTTTCCATCTTTCGCTGCTTAGCTCGGCTTTTATCTGTTCACGGAACTTTCCTACTACAACTGTGTCTCTTCGTTTTTTGTGATGGACATTCCAAAGCTTTCCACTCTGCTCGACCACGACTGCCTGTACTCTGTGAGAACTGTTAAAGGTCTCCCAAGGTGCAGAGAGGTACTGGAAAACTCTCCACGCCCTGACTGTCCCTCTCGGTTACTACAGGTTTGCCCCTCTCGGTTACCACACCACAGCGAGAGACCCTCGGCTACCACAGTATAGCGAGAGTCGACAGGATCTCACACCATAGCTTAAGTCGACTGGATACCTCTAAACATTTTTTTTTTAAATATAATATATATAATATATTTTTCGAGCAAACATATCCAATCTCTGCGTGGCAAGGATAAAATACTCAGGAGATAAGCCACCATGGCAAACCTTTCCTTTGCATACTTTCAAGAAGATTTGTGTTCTTGGAGTCTGGTCACAAGGAAACGGCCTGTCTCTCCAATGTAGGATACATTGCAGCTTTTAGGGACGTTGTGTATAGGATCCCATGTAAAGATATATATATATTTAATTAAAAAGGCATATATTGGATCAAAATATCATTTATTTTACCGATATTTCAGCTGGTAAAATTGGTAAAATAAATGATATTTTGATCCAATATATGCCTTTTTAATTAAAGATTTATTTATGGATTGTTCTATTTTCAATATATATATATATATTTAAACTTTTTGGAAATAATATTAATCGACCGTTAACAAATTTATTCGCTCCCGGAACCTGGGTTAATTAAAACTGTATTGTGAAATTTCGCACGTAGGTAGCTGAGGTTTCAGTTTAGCATTTAGACTAAAAGTGCAAAAATTGCATTTCGTATAAGTTTTTTTTTCCTTTTTCGAAGTAAATGTTTTATTTAGTTATTTAGTAATGCACTTTTCGAATTAAATTAATTGGAAATATTCTTAGTCATATCTTTTTGTGACGATACAAATTTTGCTTCGTTTAATTTTAATTAGTGTAAATATAACGATCTACATTTTTAAGCTAAGGTTTACTATTCGATTCTCATAAGGAATATTCATATTTTAAGATAAATTGAGATTTAGAACAGTATTCTATTTTTTTTTTTATTTTTATATTTATAGTAGGTATAAATTTTATTGAAGTTGTAAAAAGTATATTTATTGAAAAAAAGGAATGTTTTTCTATATAATTTGCCACATATATTTTACTATATGTTTGTTCCATGTAATATGTTTATGCTCTAATAGCATTTATAATGTAAGCAGCAGCTATGCATTTTCAGTAACTGCTTTTTTTAAAGGGTAGGCTCAATTTTTGTTTTGCTGTCATTTGTTTAGGTATGGTTTATATTTATCTGCTTCATAATATATATCTGCTCATTTATGGTTATATGGTAAAACTATATTTTTGAATATATGTGATATTATGCTATGCTGGGAAACCTTACTCTTGGGGTTGAAGATTGTTGAAGTGATGGCGCAGTCGTGATGGCTGAGTAAGAAAGGAGTACACACAAGGGAAATAAGCCAGGACACTTGATGGGTTTTGAAATAAAAGGCAACTGGTTTGGAGGGAAAGAAAAGCTTAGAGAGAAGGCGGAGCGGGTTTTGACTTATTAATTATCTGATCACATGGCGGTGATTGACTTAGCTATGAGCTGATAAGGGAGGTCTCGAGAGCAGATGTTACCTTGTTGGGAGCGAAGGAGCAACTACTCTAGGTGTTGTTCCGATGGGAGCGAAAGCACTACTAACAATTATTGCTTCTCGATTTAACACCAAGACTTATCTTCTTTCCCATTGGTCGAAAGATGTCACATGACCGTTTTCTATTGGTTGACCTATTTAGGTATTGTTTCCTAATTGGTGGGACCATGTCACGTGGCCGTTGGCTATTGGTTGACCTATTTAGGTATTGTCTTCTAATTGGCCCTTGCCAATCTCTTTGGCGGAAGATATCCGGCCTTGCCCAGGAAATACTGGGCGTTAAACTTAGCTTGCAGGATTTCCGGGGTCATAAGGTTAACTGTGACTTTATTAATAGTTAGGCTCTCTTCTAGGCCTACTTCCTAGGTTTTATCTACGTTCTATCCTCCAGTTACCTTTGTTCTTTTATTACATCTTTTTAAAACATACATTGTACATACATAGTAGGTCGGAGGTGCATACAGTTATATACAAATTATGACATATATGTATTTAGATACAAGGTGTGTCCAATAAATAATGAGACCGGTCAAAAACAAAGAAAAAATGAAATGATAATTTTTTATAAAAAGTCAATTAAAAAAATATAAATCTTCAGCTCAACTGCGGTATATCACATTACGTGTTTGCGCGCGCAGTCGATAAATTGTAAGCTTGTAAAAAGAACGCCTTGCATAACAACTTCTAATTTTTAATGGATAGAAAATTCGAACAACGAATTTGTATTAACTTACAGACTGCGTGAAAATAGAGCGCAGAATATTAGAAGATTACGTGAACAGGCAGAGCGTCAAGCCACTCTGCAGTCGTTAGAGACACCTGATCACACCCATTCTCGATTACAGGCGCATTCAGAGAGATATTCTTCTACTCGGAGGAATACTAGAACAAATATTTTTTTTAAGCGTTTGGTCGTCTATGGAAACTGCAGGTTTTAATTATTCTGTTGCTGTCGAATACTTTAAGCACCCTTTAATTTCCCTTGGGGTAATGGACACTACATGCAGGTTTTTTGTGGCCTTAAGATGGAAAGATGAGTCTTCTGGAATATGCTGTTCAAACGGGAAAGTCAGTTTGCCATTAATTGACCTACCTCCCGAGCCACTTCGTAGCGTCTTATCTAGAGATAATTATGATTCAGTCCATTTTTGCGTGATATTCGAAAATATGATTCCTGCTTTCAAATAACATAATTTGGAGCTGAAAACCAAACCCACTATGTTACTTTTCCAACCACATTTTCTATCCAAGGCCAGGACTACTACAGGATAGGTTCTCTTATGCCATCTGAGAACCAACCAAGTAGATTTATTCAGATCTATTTCATGGTCAATGATAATGATGATGATATTCAGACTGATAAAAGATGTCAGCAAATACAGGGAGTACGTCATTATATTGTACAGGGTTTGCAGCGCATGTTGCACCATCACAATCTACTGGGTCAAAAGTTTAAAACTGCACTTGAAAATCTCCCCAGTGACGCATACAGAGTTGTTATAAATGCAGATCGGACACCTCCTGGTCAACATCCTAGACGGTATAATGCTCCTACAGATAATGAGGTTGCAGTTGTCTTAGCTGGTAATCAGTTTGGCTCACGTGACATTGTGTTTTCCTCAGCGAGATAATGTACTTCAACATGTTAGCGACACACATCGTTTTTACGATGCCCTTCAATATCCTCTAATTTTCTGGAAAGGCCAAGAAGGATATTCTTTTCATATTCCTCAGATCGACCCAAACACTAGACAGCCTTTGTCAAGTAAATTGTCTTCTATGGATTTTTATGGCTATTTTATTATGGTTCGAAGAAATAGTCCAAATGTCATTGTTCAATTTGGCCAGCTCTTTCATCAATTCCTGATCGATATGTATGCTAAGGTAGAAAGTGAACGTTTGCGCTATATTACGCTGCACCAGAGAAACTTGCGCGCAGAGAGTTATATTCATTTGCGCGATGCCCTATCAACTGATGCAAATATTGACCCTAATAGCTAGGGTCAAAGAGTCATTTTACCATCAAGTTTTGTCAATAGTCCCAAGTATTTGGCAGAATATACGCAGGATGCTTTTTGTTATGTTCGGAAATTTGGGCGTCCAGATCTTTTTATTACTTTTACGAGTAATCTCTCTTGGGAAGAGATATCTGCAGCGTTGCTACCAGGACAAAAACAGCTGGATAGGCATGATATCAAAGCTCGGGTTTTACGGCATAAATTACTTAAATTTATTGGGGCTCTAAAAAAGGACAATTGTATGAGGCAACAGTTGAGTGGATTAATTCTGTTGAATGGCAGAAAAGGGGACTTCCTCATGCGCACATATTAGTTTGGCTAGCAAATAAGCTCCGTCCCACCCAGATAGACACTGTTATATGTGCTAAGTTTCCAGTTCCTAATCAAGCCCCATTATTGTATAACATTGTGGTTAAGAATATGATCCATGGGCCTTGCGGTGAGTACAAACCTGTGGCCCCCTGCATGAAGAATAGTAGATGTTCTAAAAATATCCTAAACAGTTTTTGCTGGAAACCCAGACTAATGAGAATGGTTATCCTTTATATAGGAACGCGCGCCTGAAGCAGATGGCTTTAATGCAAAGGTTGAAATACGTGGAAATGTAAAGGTCCCAATTGACAATCGTTGGGCGGTGCCTTATTCTCCATTGCTATCGAAGATGATTTGTGCGCATATCAATGTTGAGAACTGTAGTTTTATTATAAGTCGATAAAATATATTTGGAAATTTATTAATATGGGCAGCGATCAAGCTATTATTGATCTACGCAGAGAAGATAGAGGTCCTGGCCCTCAAAATGAGGTGCGAATGTATCAGTGTGCCAGATACATAAGCAGCAATGAAGCTGTTTGGCGTCTTCTCAGCTTCCCTTTACACCAACGCCATCCAGCTGTTATCCATTTAGCTCTGCATCTTGAGAATGGAGAACGGATATATTTCAATCAAAACACTCTTGCCAATCAAATTCGTAATCCACTAAGGACAACCCTGACTGCATTTTTTTCATTATTCCAAACTGCTTCCTTTGCTAGGACCCTGCTCTATCCAGATGTTCCCTATTACTACACTTGGAATTCTTCTGCCCATAAATGGAGAAGGCGAGTTCAAGGCAAGCCGGTTGAAGGATGGCCAGGAGTGAAGAGATCAGACACTATTGGACGGGTTTACGCTGTGCATGTCAGTAACTTTGAATACTTTTGTTTACGTATGTTACTACATGACATCAAGGGATCAACTTCCTTCATTTATTTGAAAATTGTTAATGGCAGGCAATACGAAACATTTAGAGTTACATGCGCAGCTCTTGGATTATTGGAAAATGATAACCATTGGGTTGTCACAATGGATGAGGCCATTTTTGTCAGGCTCCTACAACAGTAAGGCAATTGTTTGCCATATTAATTTCTACGTTGACAATATCAAACCCTAAGCAGTTATGGATTACATATAGAGATGAGATGGCAGGTGATATTCTTCATCGTTTTCAGCTTCTAGATTCCTCCATCAGGTATAATGATCTGATATATAATGAAACATTGTGTGAAATTGAGGATCGTGTCGTATCTATATGTGGGAAGAAGCTGCAGGAATTAGGCTTAGAAGCACCCAGGAGAAATGTGGTTACCAATTCTGACATTTTGAGAGAACTTGCGTATGATACGGCAGAACTTGAAGACAATGTTGCATCCATGATTCCCAAACTCTTGCCAGAACAAAGAAGATTTTTTGATGCTGTTTTAGCAAGAATTAATTTGTCACAACCCGTAATTATTTTTTTAGACGATCCGGGTGGAACAGGTAACATTTTCTTTTGAATCTTCTATTAGCAATAGTTAGGAAGTAACAAAATATTGTCATAGCTGTTGCTTCCTCGGGGATAGCTGCGACATTGCTTGCGGGGGGAAGGACTGCACATTCAGTGCTGAAATTACCGCTGACTTTTGCAGAGGGCCAGACTTCTGTCTGCAATATACGAAAAAATAGTGATAAAGAGCTTCACTCTTACGTAGCTGTAAGTTGCTGGTTTGGGATGAGTGCACCATGGCCAATAAAATTGCCTTGGATGCCCTTGATCGGACATTACAGGATATCCGTGATGAGCCACAACCCATGGGTGGTTTAATAGTGTTTTGGCCGGTGATTTCCGACAGACTCTTCCAGTAGTCACTACAGGTACACCTGCTGATGAGCTGAATGCCTGTCTAAAGTCTTCTTATCTTTGGAGCCATATTGTGAAAATGCATCTCACAGTTAACATGAGAGTTCAACTCCATAATGATACCACTGCTGCACAATTTGCAGACGAACTCTTAAAGATAGGAGAAGGGCGACTAGAAACTGATTCCTAGGGTAGGATCCAGTTTTCAAATACTTTTTGCCAAGTGGTGGAATGTTCAGAAAGTCTGTATGAAAATTTGTTCCTAATATATGTGTAAACTATTTAGCTGAAGAATGGTTATGTGCGCGCTATTTTAGCCCCCAAAAATAGCACTGTGATAGAAATAAATAATAAAATATTAAATTTAATCCCGGTTGAAAGAAAAGTCTATAGATCAATTGATACAATGGTTGATCCTGATGAATCTGTGTCGTATCCCCCCGAATTATCGAATTCACTGGAATTGTCTGGTACACCTTCACACAAATTTGCACTAAAAGTTGGTGTGCCAGTAATTATAATATAAAACCTTGATCCACCCGGTCTCTGCAATGGCACTAGATTATGCATCACTCGAATGGGCACTTATGTTCTCCAGGCTCGAATTTTAACTGGCTCTTTTAGAGGGGAAGAGGTCCTGATTCCTAGAATACCTATTGTTCTATCCTTGAAGGTGGGAGGTAGCCAAGTGTGAGGTGTCGAGGCTGAGGCAAAGACGGACTCCCGTAATCTCTTTTATTACATAAATTGACTGACTACTGGTAGCTAAAAACTGTCGCTATTTATATACAAAATTATATCAAAAGCATTATGCAAAACAGGACATTTGCATATCAATAATTAATATGCAAATACACTACACCTATTATTCCCAGTTATGGTTGCCTTTGCTATGACAATTAATAAATCTCAGGGTCAAACATTGCAAGTAGTTGGTGGGCATCTTGAGTCTCCCTGTTTCTCGCATGGACAACTTTATGTAGCATGCTCCCGTGTTTCCAGTCCAAGAAATTTATTTGTCTTTAGTACTAGTTTTAGCAAGACACGCAATATTGTTTATCAGAAGGCTTTGATCTAGATTTTGACAATTTTCAAAGAGATTTCTTCGAATAATGATTTTGGGAATCTTGACTTTTGTAAATATATTTTGTCAATATTTTGTTGATCATTATTGCTCTACTGTAGTTTCAACAATAAAGCTTTTTTTTACTTTATTTTGTTTTTTTTTTCATTTAATTTATTTGCATAACTCTATTCTAGAGAATTGGTATTTTTAGTGTGTCAATATTTCTGGTTCAATTTTAAGTTTTTGTTAGCCTGCAACACACCTTATGATAGCTCATTGCATTTATCAGGATAATTTTGCTGTTTTGAATTTTAAACCATTAGTATTTTTATGACTCTGCAATATTGAACAGAAAGTTAATTCTGCATACTCATAATATATAAACAATTGTATTACGAGGGGCATCCAATAAAAAAGTTTCCCTATTTTGTAACAAATAAACAACTTTATTTACAATTATGCAGTTATTTTATTTTCATTATACAACTCATAGACTACTTCTCTACATAATCACCATTTCTGTCCAAACATTTTTGGTACCGTTGTAGCGATTTTTTGATACCACTGTTGTACAAAGCCGTGTCCTGTCTTCGTAGCCAGTGGTTCGCCTCCGCCTGTTTTCAATTCAAATTCAAAACATCTGACATGATTGTTCCAATCGAAGAGCATCCAATTTCGATTCCAGGAGGCAGTCGAATCATTATTTCGTCAATGGTGACGCGGCGATTTGCTTCCACCACATTCCGAACAGCAGCCACGGCTGCATTGTCCGTAGCAGTAACGGGCCTGTCGCTTCGCTCGTCATCATGCACGTTTTGCCGTCCTTCCAAGAACCATGAACGCCATCGGCGAACCATTTGGATGCTCATACATCCTTTTCCATACACTGACACTAAATTGCGATGAATATTGACCGCAGTTTCATTTTTCGCTGTGAAAAAACGAATTACAGAACGGAGTTCGCAAGTGGACACGTTCACCAGTGGTAGCTCCATGGAAACTGAAGCGCTACGGACTTGCGCGTACGAGTAGAGTGATTTTGAAAGGTCACCAGCTTCCAACGCATCCTAGTGACCATTTCTTACCTACTAACTAATTTTTACAACGTTTCGTTCGCCGAAAAAAAAATAGGGAAACTTATTTATTGGATGCCCCTCGTATAATTGTTTCTATACAATACTTCATTCCGTAATTTTTTTTTTTGTATTGTATTAGTTTTCAGAGTATATAAAATTTGGTTTGGGTTATGTACATTAAGAATTTGTAAAAAAAAAATAATAATAAAGGTCGAAGTGTAAAAAAAAAAAAAAATTGGAACATAATTTATCTCCCATTTAATTTAATAAACGCTTCATGTATGATTTTTAGAATTGCATTATTTTCATGCATATTATTTCAAAAAATTTATTTCAGCAAATCATGGAATATTGTTATGTTCTTGTAGGGGTGTAGACAAGGTACTTGGTTACACTTAGGACAAGAGCCTTGCACTAACTAATTTATTAAAACATCTATATTAATAAAATGCAAATTTCATAAGTGGACATCACTAAAAACTTTCGTTACAATGCATCAATTTCGACCAAATTTTCAACATTTATGTAAAACGAGATGGAGCAGGTTTTGCTTAACATCAAAATATTTTTCCTAACTTTAACATGCGTAACTTCGCTGTTATCGATTAAATACAAAAAAAATCAACAGAGTTAATTTTATTTATATATAAATACAAAAAAAATCAGCAATTCATTCAACTCAATCTAAAAAAATATTCAAAACAAGCAATTTTAAGATAACACCATATGTAAAACAGTCAGCCAAGAAAACAACAACGATATTACATCTTTCTCACATATTCACACACAATCTTGATTAATAATTAAAACTAATCTTTAACATTGTTTATTATACTTCATAATATATAATATTCGTTAGGCAAACTTTCACTCGGATAAAACCCGGGGGAAGCCGGGTACACATCCGCTAGTAGGTTATATAAAGATTAAAAAGGGAAAGTGAGGAAACAAAGAGGTTACATCCTCCGTAGAAGGTAAACAAACAACAGCGTCGTTAGGCTAAACTTTTACAGTCAGTAGGAGGGGGGGGGGGGCGACGTCATCCTTCCGGTCACGTGTTATACTTGAGTGGCGGCGCTGGTGTCCAACATATCCCCTCCCGGAATAACTTCAGCTGGACGTTTATTCCGATAGTCCATCAGCGCTCTACAGTACTTTTCATGCTGGCTTCTAGCAAGAGGCTTGGTAAGGAAGTCAGCAGGGTTCTCAGCACTCGGAGTGTAGAAAAGTTCGATTGCTTCTTCTGAGATCTTTTCTCGAACAAAATGGTACTTTACGGCAAAATGTCTAGTTTTCGATTTGTCGATGTAATTTTCCGCAAGGGAAATTGCAGCTTGGATGTCGCAGAATACTTTTGTTTATCCACAAATCAAACTTGACATTTTCAGCTATTCCATCAGATTCCGTACCCATGTGATGTCCTTCACAGCTGATGACAGTGCAATGTATTCCGATTCCATAGTACTCAAAGCGGTAACTGTTTGTTTGGTGCTTCTCCAAATTATTGGTGCTCCAGCTAAAATGATGAGATGCCCAGATACTCCTTTTCGGTCTACAATGTCTGAGGCCCAACTTGCATCCGAAAAGGCAATCAAAGGTTTTCCAGTGGATCTGTAAGTTATGCCAAAGTCCTTGGTGCTCTTCAGATAGCGCAGCACGCGTTTCCCAGCTTCCCAGTGTTTTCTTTTGTAGTTATCACAGTATCTGGATAGGATCCCGACTGCGTAGGCGATGTCGGGCCTGGTTCTCTGAGAAAGGTATGACAGTCCTCCGATCAGTTCACGGTATGGAAACCGCTCATTGGAATTTCCATTTTTCCTTACACTCAGGTCAAGATTGGTTTCCATTGGAGTCGAGACACCTTTTGCATACTGTAGTCTGAAACGTTGAAGCAGTTCTTCTATATAGTTACTTTGAGAAAGAGTCATACTTCCATCTTCTGACTTCTTGAAGGATACTCCAAGCATATGAGAAATTGGTCCTAGATACTTCACTTCAAAACTGGAATTTAAGAGTTCTCTGCATTTGTTTCTCGCTGCTTGATTCTCTGAAATGGCAAAGATGTCATCCACATAGATTGAGAGAATGATCCTTCCTTCTTCAAGTTCAACTTCGTAGATGCTCGGATCAATTGGGTTACGTTGGAATCCTATTTCGCGAAGTTGTTTGTTTAAGAATTTATTCCAGCATCTTCCGCTCTGTTTTAATCCATAGATTGATTTCTTAAGCTTGCAGAACAAGTTTTCTTCTACTGGTTTCTTGAAGCATTCAGGTTGTTCCATGTAAATAGTCTCATTGAGTGTCCCATGAAGATAAGCACTCTTCACGTCGAATTGGTCAATGAACCAGTCCTTTTCTGTTGCTATCGCCGTTAATAGCCTTATAGTTTCAAAACTGGAAACAGGAGTATAGACTTCGTTGTAGTCAATTCCTCTACGTTGAGTGAAGCCTTTGGCGACTAGACGTGCTTTGTATCTAGTGGTACCATCCACTGCATTGATTTTCTTATTTAGTACCCATCTACATTTTAAAGGTTTGATACCTTTGGGCAATTCCTGCAGTTGCCATACATCATGTCTTTCGAGCGATTCCCTTTCTTCTTCAATGGCTTCTATCCAATTAGCTACCTCAGGGCTGTTCATGGCTTCTTCATAAGTGGGGTTATTGTCCTCTGCACTTGTGGCATTTATCTGTCCACCACTATTATCCTCTTCCGGAGATTCTGCCGTCTTTCCATGACTTCGGAGTGTCATAGGATGGCTTCTCAGGTTCTCTGGGAAGTCTCAGATAGCTGATCTATTCCACCTGTAGTTCCAATCAGTTTTTCAGTTTCTCGGTCTACTGGTTGATCTGCATTACTTTCTTCTTGAAAGGGGGCTTCTTTCGAGGAGAAATGGACAGATGGTAGAGTATCCCTTTCTCTTTTGGGCTGTTTATAGAGGATTTCTTCTTTGAATACACAATTTCTAGATTCCACCACTTGGCGTTTTTCAGGAATCCAGATTCTCCAACCTCGTCCCTGTAGAGAATAACCCACGAGAATTCCTTTAGTGGCTCTTGGCTGAAGCTTCGAATTCCTTATTTGTTTTGGAACATGAACAAAGGTTTCGCAGCCGATTGCTCTCAGATGTTGCAGAGCAGGTCTTTTTCCAAACCACAATTCAAAAGGCGTTTTCTCTTCATTGTGTCTGTTTGTAACACGATTTCTCAAGTATGCTGCTGTGTTGGTGAGCTCTGCCCAAGAGGCGGTTGGCAGATTGCAACTGTTCACAGTACTCCTCACTAAGTTCAGCAAAGTCCTATTCATGCGTTCGGCGACACCATTCTGTTCAGGTGTGTAGACCATGGTGCGTTCATGTACTATACCATGGGCCTTCGTGAAAATATCCCAAGGAGATGAACAGAACTCTAGTCCGTTATCTGTACGGATCCTCTTGAGAGAAAATCCCGTCTGTTTATCAGCTTCTTTCATCCATTCCTTGAATTTTTCTAGAGTATCGCCCTTCCTTTTGAGGAAATATACCCTTGTATATCTTGATGCGTCATGATCAAGACAAATCTTGATCCACCCCAGCTCTCAATGTTGAACGGTCCCATTAGATCACAGTGAACAAGGGCTAGTGTCTGAGTTTCCTTGGTAGATCTCAAATTCAGAAAAGGTATTTTTGTCGATTTTCCAATCATACAATCAGAGTACTTATCAGGTTTTCCTGCCTGACAGTTCAAACCAATGACAACTTCTCTTTTCATCATGTCTACTATGGTGTCATAGTTGATATGCATGAGTCTCTGATGCCATAAATTTAGTGGGAATTTACAAAAATTGTTGGTTTGAGCAATGGAATTTGAACATTCTCCTGATTCTGGAAATCTGGACGGAGCAGTCCTGACGAGATAGAGCCTTCCTCTCTTCTCTGCTCTGATCATCAAGTTATGATCATTGTCGTAGATATGACATCCCTTCTTGTCGAAGATAACCTCATGACCATTTTCCACAATTTGTAGAACAGAGAGTACACCATGCCTGATCCCAGGTACGAACATTGCATTCTGAGCAACTATGCTTCTAAGTTGTCCAGAATTGTTGATCAGATCTACTTGAGCATTACCTCTTCCTATGTTTGAATGTGATGTACCATCAATGGTGGTCACTTGTCCTACATTCTCGTCATTCAACGAGGAAAAATACCTTCTGTTCGGAGTCATATGATGCGTGGCACCTGAGTCAATTACCCACGTATCCTCTTCTGATACAACTGCTGCATTATACATCACATTCAAGTTCTTTGCTTCGTGATGTTGATGTATCGCTCCCTTTTCCTGTTGTTTACCGTTATTCTTTTTCAGTTTGAAACAGTCCCGTGCAATATGCCCTGTTTTCCCACATCCGAAACATTTTCTAACAGTTTTAGAACCTTGATGTTCATGAGGAAATTGTTTCTTGTTAGAGTTCCTGACTGACAGTGCACCCATCCCTTCATTTGTTGTAGCATACCGGCGCTCTGCCTCAGCTAACAATTTACGTCTGATGTTGGCACTGGTGAACTCTGACTCTGATAAGTTACACATTGTTGATATAACATTATCCCAGTCCTCGGGCATTCCACAAAGAATTAGCATGCTTAGATCACCGTCTTCAATTTTATCCCCTACACCTGTGAGTTCATTCACTATTAGATTTATGCTTCCCAAATAGGCATTCATGTTCGCATGTTGACAGAATTTCTGGGAGTACAACTTTCGACGCAGTTGGAGAATTCTGTGTTTGCTATCCCTGGGTGCATAAAGTCTTTGTAATTCATCCCAAACTTCTTTGGGGGAATTTAGATGTCTGATATGGTTCTGCTGCTCCTCACCAATAGAGAGACATATCTTTGCTAAAGCCTTATTCTGCCTCGTATTAAATTTGTTGATTAGACCAACATCCCCTCCCTCGGGTTTGACTTCGCCTGGGTTAACAATTGACCATAAGTCATTGTCCATCAGAATGAGCTTAATTTGGAAGCTCCATGAGGAATAGTTTAATCCATTTAGCTTGGTAATTTTCGTTAAACTTTCGTTAGCTTCCATTATAAGATGGCGTCCACTGAAGGGGAGAGAGAGAACAAAAAAAAAGTCTTACCGTTCAATGCTTCAGGCAGCTCAATCAGTCTCATAATCTTTTCATGTAGAGGTGTAGACAAGGTACTCGGTTACACTTAGGACAAGAGCCTTGTACTAACTAATTTATTAAAGCATAGGTTATATAAAGTTTAAAATGGGAAAGAGAGGAAACAAAGAGGTTACATCCTCCGTAGAAGGTAAACAAACAACAGCGTCGTTAGGCTAAACTTTTACAGTCAGTAGGAGGGGGGGGGGCGACGTCATCCTTCCGGTCACGTGTTATACTTGAGTGGCGGCGCTGGTGTCCAACATATGTTAATGTACTATTAAAAAAAATTACCAACCCATGAAGTGTTAGCTCCAGTCTTTTACCGCTGTGGGCAGCACTGTTAGAGCTAATAAATGATTTCGATTGGTGCATACTTTTACATGATGTTTGTTTTTTGACTAAATTTATTCAATCAAGAGAGTTTTTTTCATGCTTTTAAAAAAGTTAAGATTATATTTTTAACGTTTCATAATACTTTTCGAATTAAAGTCATTGGAAATAATATTGCCTTTTCCCATCCTGCAGGTCAACATTACACTGCAACATGCTTATCATAACTCTGGCTTTTGGCATTGCTATTTATGTATTGTGAAAGTAATGTTTGCTACCTTAAGCTCTGGAGAGATTATAATGTATCTACAGATCCATCATGTGGAAATCACACCATAGTAAAAAAGAACGCATGTAGCTGGTAGCAAAATCTGTCCCCTGTGTGAAGCTAGCGTTCAAAATTTGATTTTTTAAAAAGATATTTCAATTGTTGGCCTTATTTTCACATGTTACTGACCCATAACGCAGATCCATATAGGGTTAATTAATAATTCATTTGACATTTTACTTTTATTTAAGGTCTTGGCAATATATTGTTGCATCATGGCTAATGAACCTATTTTATTTTAATTAGTAATATTATTTTTCATATATTTTAAATTCAAAATTATATTATATTTTTATTTATTTTATTAAACAGAATATATGTATTATAAACAAAATATATCGTCCCTACAACTGCAAACTATCGAATGTGAAAAATTCAATTTTTCAGATTCGACGCAATGATATTGCATTGGGCACGGCACGTCTTATGGCAAATCGTCGAATCTCTAGCTTCATTAGGAACGCTGGAAAAACCTTTGACGATGTATTGAATGTGGAGGATTTTTTACATTGGACATTGTCAAAGTATCGAACAAGTACATTCGCTCGTTTGCCTTGAATATTATGACACTTGAACAATTTCAAAGTATCCAATATGTCATATTAGTTAGTTTGGTTTTGCCAATGTCACAAGTGTTTTTAATTTTTGCATTGCAAAAAGGTCGAATGTGTAATATTAAAAGTGTTTATAATAATAAAATTATAATATTATTCAATATTATTGATACAGTTGGGCCGACAGAATCGAACAAACTTTCTCTGGTTCTAAGAAAATGTGGACTGAAGACACGTGCAGCGTTCCAAAAAGTGTTAATTACACTTGGATTCCGTGAAACCTTTTACGGCTTCCAACTTTTCCTAAATCTCCCCTCTTTCTGTTGGAAAAAGTAACGTCGCACATCGGCTGTTCCCATAGCAACGGCCGCTTCCTGCCAGACATCACGTGACCTGGCACCACGCCACGCCGGCTGTACCTGTAATATAGGCTTCAGTGATTTGCCTTTGTTCTTTGCTCTAACGCTTGCTTTGTTTGACTCTCTTTGTTACTTGTCATCTTAATATATATAATTGATAATTAAACAATCTTTTCTGAGATCCCAGCCTCTGATTTTCTTACAATTTCTTTTGGGGCCCTTTCCGTTTATTATTCAGTTTGTAACTTGAAGCTTTACCAGGATGTTCTCTAAGCGAGAAGTATTTTTAAAAAAAATTAAAAGACGACGCATTAGGGACGGCCGCGTCCTCTGTGCAGAGTGATTCCTCTTCCCACAAAAACAAAAATGGTAAGTAGGCATAATTATATTCTTATTTTTATTGTGGTACCAACCGTACCGAACTTTCTTTAGTTGGGACTTTATTTACGATTGTTCATCTTTTTCAGATGCAGATAAAATTCAACACTATCAACATTGTTCGCCTTCCTGGTGATAATGGGAACAACCAAAGCAACCTCTTGCAAGGTAAACATAATTTTGCTTTGAATTTACGAATATTGATTTCGATTTCTATTTATACTCGAGTAATAAATATGATTTCCTTATCTTATAGATTTGTTCTTAAGTTCTGCTGACGATTCTGATTTGGATCCGGCATTTTCCCCCGAACAGACAACTAGTTGTGAATCTAATGAGGAATTATATTTTTCAGGAGGTAATTTTTGGTTTTAATTTATCGCAAAATTTCTGGTACCTTTGACGCGAAAATAGGTACTTTTTTGGACCAACCGAACAGTGGCAACACGGCCCGGCTTGCCGGCCCCCGCGCATGCGCGAACAAGAACAAAGTATTAGCCCTAAAAGTTCCGGTAAACAAAGGCTGCTTTCGACCTAACGTTTGGTTTTGACGGGCCAGAAAAGGAACTATCCCTTCATAAATTTTAATAATTGCTTTTTGAATAACATTTGTATTGATATTAATTTGTGTGATTTTTTAAATAAATATTTCTTTCAATAAGTATTAATTCTTCATCACTGTTTACTAACTTAGGCCTCGTCATCCAACGTTGTGACACTTCTACTGATCCCTGCAACAAAGGTATTGATTTACCAATTTATAATTTTCAAATCAGTTTCCAGCATTACTGTAAAGCTAGGAACGTTTAGTTCAGGTTAAGCCATCGGGACCTTGTATTGTCTTTCTTTTTTTTTAAATCTAAGACAAAGACAACATTTTGGCGCAGTCGACAGGATAAAGATTGAAGAATTACTGATTACACAAAGGTGCAACTGTGAACCAGTGATTACTTCTCAGGATGGCTGACCAACCAGTTAGTAGTGCTGAACTGAAAAAGCTTAGGACGCCAGTGCGTGCAATGTTCACCAAGGCGTTCAATGAGCTCGAAACAGAGATCAAGAAGAAGGAAGTCAAGAAAGCAGATGTAGAGAAAATCCTCCGCCGACTCCAGACCCACCATGAAAAGCTTTTAATATTGAACATGAGGATGGAAGAAGCTCTGCTACGAGAATCAGCGTCTGAAGACATTTTCACTGCTGAGTACGAATCCGTTTGTGAGTACGAAGATAATTTCAGTAACATTATGACTGATTACGAGGCTCTTGCGGAAGAGGATGACGTTAGTACTAGTACAATCAGCGGCACAGCAGCAATGAACTATCGACTACCGAAGCTGGAGTTCAAGAAGTTTGGGGGAGAAACAAGAGAATGGATTACATTCTGGAGTCAGTTCAGCACGATTGACCGGGATCCACAGATGCCTCCAGAAACTAAGTTCCAGTATCTCTTTCAAGCCACCGCCGAGAACTCCGAGGCAAGAGAAGCAGTCGAAAGTTTTCCACCGAGTGCCGACAATTACCCTAAAGTCATCGAGTATATCAAATCACGTTTTGGAGAGGATGAAATGCTTGTTGAAATTTATGTGCGTGACCTGCTTCAGAATGTGCTTCAGAATGTGAGAGCCGAAGGTAAGATGTCTGTAGTGAAGCTTTACGATAGACTGGAGACACAACTGCGAGCATTAGAAACATTGGGCGTCGCTCGTGACAAGTTTGCGGCTATACTGTACCCACTCGTCGAATCAGCGCTACCAGAGGACACCCTGAGAGTATGGGAACGAAGTCAATATACGGTGAGCGGAAGAGGAGTACAGGATAAGTTGACACAACTCATGACGTTTTTGAAGACAGAGGTGAAGGTCGAGAGTCGAGTGAATATGGCCAAAGCAGCGTTCAAGATCGACAACAATCAAGATGCGAACGATGATCGATCAAACAGGAAATCTCTTTCTAAGAAGAATACTGGAAGTAAAATGCCGACGGCTACTGACCTCGCCAACACCACTCAGATCGCCAACACCACTCGGATGCGAAACAACTGCATCTTTTGTGGGAATGGTCACCCGAGTCAAGAATGCTACAGTGGACAGCGGATGCATCTACCAGAGAAGAAAGATAAGGCTAAAGGGAAGAATGTTTGTTTTTGGTGCCTGCTTCCTGGCCACGCATTCAAGAAATGCCGGATTAAGCCACGTTGTCCTGTCTGCGGAGGGAAGCATTACGCCATTATGTGTCCTACTTTGGAAGCCCAGAAGATTTCTCATCTCCAAAAAGCGGAACTAAAGGTTTCAGGGGAAAGTCCTGCAACAGAGCAAGAGACCGCCAATCAATTCACGTCAACAACTTTGAACAACGCTACCGTGGGAGGAGTCTATCTACAAACTCTGATAATCAAGATAAGCGGACCAAAGGGGAAGCATAATGTTCGAGTGTTGCTTGACTGTGGATCCCAGCGGTCCTATATTTCAAAGAGAATGGTGGACGCACTGGGCCTAAAGAGAGTGCAGCAAGTTACACTTACCCACAATCTGTTTGGAGGCGGAGAAATTCGTCAAAAGAAGCACAATGTGTACAAAGTAAATGTTTCTAGCCTCAACAACGAATACATGGATGATCTCAAATTCTTGGATCAGGAAGTAATTTGCGGACACATCAGTCGAGTACAGGATCATACTATACTCAATGAGTTAAAAGCTCGAGGGATCAACTTGACTGACATATACCAAGGCGAAGAGAGACCGATCCACATGTTAATTGGTTCGGACTTGCTCAGCGGCATTCTGACAGGCAGAATGCAAATATTGCAAAGTGGAGTTGTGGCGACAGAAACCAAGCTGGGGTGGACAGTAATGGGACCAGCAGTAGGGAACGACATGGAAGATTCATGCCTGATCGTGACTTCACTTCACGTTAACAGTTTCGACGTTCAGGATTTATGGAAATTAGATGTGCTTGGAATCATGGATGCAGCAGAAACAAAATCTAGGAAAGATTTAATCGAAGCATCCAACACTCATTTCAAGGAGACTGTGAAACGAGACGAAAGCGGAAGGTACATCGTGTCACTACCATGGATAGCTGGACATCCACCAGTTCCAGTCAATCGCCGAATTACAGAAAATAGATTGCTGACTATAACAAGGAATGTCCAGGGTAGGATGCTGTATGAGGAGTATGATACTATTTTTGAGGAGTGGGAAAAAGAGAAAATCATCGAGGAAGTTGAGGATAAATGGGAGGAGTGCAATTATCTCCCTCATCGCCCAGTGCTCAAGGTTAGTCACACCACTCCTATTCGTCCAGTATTCGACGCAAGTTGCAAGAAAAAGGGGCTCCCATCATTAAATCAATGTCTGGAAAATGGAGACAACCTGATTGAGCTCATTCCTGATTTGCTCTTGCGGTTTAGACTTGGAAGGTATGGCATCATTGCAGACATACGAAAAGCTTTTCTCCAGATTCAGGTTCGAGAAGAAGATCGTGAATTCCTTCGGTTCCTTTGGTGGAAAAAGGACCAGAAGACACTAAAATTTTACAGTCATTGCCGAGTAGTCTTTGGCCTTACCTCAAGTCCTTTTCTGCTAGCTGCAACCATTAAGTATCATTTGAGCCTGCCGCAGTTTCAAGATAATAGGTGCGCAGAACTTCTTGCCCGAAGTTTTTACGTCGACAACTGCATTCTTAGTTTGTCATCTACACATGATGTAAAAAAATTTATCAAGTAATCCTCCGACATCATGATGCAAGCCAAATTTGAGTTACGAGACTGGATGTGGAATGAACCTGGAATCACAGAACAAGATCCAGCCTCTATTTTGGGTATGAAATGGCACCTTCAGACTGACACTATTGCCATTAATGTGCAGTCATTGAAAAATATAGATGAAGAAAAATCAATCACAATGAGAAGTATCTTGTCAGCCTGCCATCGCATTTTTGATCCGATTCAATTTACCTGTCCAGCTACAATCAAGATTAAGAAGATGGTTCAAGATGCTTGGAAGGAGAATAAATCATGGGATGAACCGCTGAACGAAGACAGACGGGTCGAGTTCATAAAATGGAGGAAGCAAGCTTTAGAATTGGATCAGATCAAGATACCTCGATGGATCTTACCTATCAAAGGAAGAACAACATTGCACGTGTTTTGTGACGCTTCAGCTATAGCGTACGCAACGGTGATCTTCATGCGAATAGAGAATGCGTCAGTCATAGTTGTGCTATTCGTTGAAGCAAGAAATCGACTGGCAACTATTAAGAGGATCACGATTCCACGACTGGAACTATTAGCCTGTTTGATTGGAGCACGACTGTTGGTGCATGTTCTGGAAAATTTAGAAGAAAGTCCGGAGAAGATTCAATGTTGGACAGACTCTAGTCCTGCCCTATACTGGATACAACAACAAGATAATTGGGCTCAGTTCGTTTCCAACCGTGTCAAGGAGATCACAACACTTACGAAGAATGAAGATTGGAACCATGTCGCAGGGGAACACAATCCAGCAGATCTTCCATCCCGTGGTGAATCCCCATCGAAATTCATAAAATCCGGATGGTGGGAGGGACCAAAATGATTTCAGGAAAAGAAAGAAGACTGGCCAGTATCAAAAGTACAGTATGATCTGGAAGCCATTGAAGAAGAGAGGAGGAAGACTGTGGTGGCTGGATTTGTAGCCAAAAAGCCCGAGGAGAATCCATGGTATCTGAATCTATACGAGGGAAAACGTGAAGTGACTCTAACACAAATACTGAGAGTAATCGCGTGGATGCTACGTTTCAAGCCCTCTGAATACAAAGGAGATGTCATCTCACAAGAAGAGCTAGACAGTGCTGAAAAGTCCCTAGTTAAGATAATACAGAGTGAATCGATCGGTGAGGAAGATCCCAAGATGAAGCAGCTACACGCGTTCCAAGATAAAGAAGGATTATGGAGAGTGAAAACGAGGATAGTGAATCGAAATGACGATGAACTGTTCCGATTGCCAATTTTGATCCCAACGAATCATCCGGTCACAGAGCTAATTGTGAAATCAGTCCACGAGAAAATGTACCACTGTGGAGCCCAGACGCTGCGATCAGTACTAAGAGAGAAGTTCTGGATTCCAAAAGCTCGACAACTAGTTCGTCATGTAATTCATAAATGTCCTCGCTGTCGACGATTTGAAACCAAGCGAGTCGACGTACCAGAGGCATCGTTGCCTCAACATCGCGTACGAGATGTTGTGGTTTTTGAGGTGACAGGAATTGACCTCGGAGGACCTTTATATCTGGAAGATGGACAGAAGGTTTGGTTCGTCATCTTTACCTGTGGTGTATACCGTGCGGTCCACCTCGAACTGGTGACTTCCTCATCGACGGAAGCATTGGTGGGAGCAGTAGAGAGGTTCGTAGCAAGACGAGGTTGCCCTGCAGTCATCTACTCATATAATGGGACGAATCTAGTTGGACTCCGGAACGAGCTTTATCGAGTTAATTTTGGAGTGAAATGGAAGCTAAATCCTCCGGCAGCACCGTGGTGGGGAGGTTGGATCGAGAAAATTGTTGGACTCACCAAAAAACTGCTCCGAAGATTGCTGGGAAAACGTGTTGTCAACTACGAAGAAATGGTGACGATCCTCGAAAACTGTGAACGAGTTATCAACGCGCGACCACTCACCTACATTGCTGAGGACAATGATGATCTTGTGCCATTAACCCCAGAGATGTTTCTTCGAGAACCAAGAGCTGAAGGAGAGATTGATCTAAATGAATTCAGGTGTAATTTTGGGAAGAGCTATGAGAAACGCAAACGACTCCTGAAGGATTTCCGTAAGAGGTTCAGAAGCGAGTACCTAGGATTGTTGGTGCATCACGACAATCGCAAGAAACAACGACAGTTAAAAGTTGGAGATATCGTCCTTGTGGAGGTTGAAAACAGGAAGCAAATAAACTGGCCTATGGGAAAGATTACGAAGGTGTTTCCTGGAACTGACAATGTGCGAAGACTTGTGGAAGTTAAGACTAAGTCTGGATTCGTGAAGCGTGCAGTGCAACGATTGTTCCCACTTGAAGTACCATCTGAGGACGTAGAGCAAGGCGACGGGGAGCTTAAGCCAGCGGAGGATGAGATCGTCAGGGAGAAAACATCCGGTGTGGAGTCCACGTCAGCGCAAGAGAAAACTACTCCAGTAAAAGTAGGGAAGTTTACACGCGTTCTGGAAGAGAAGTCAAGTTACCGATTAGGTTTAATTGAAGTTTGAGAGAAAATTTAATCATAAAACATTCTGTTAGATTTGAGATAATTCCTTCTTTGTTTTTTTTTTAAATTAGTATTGGCCTTATAGCAAAGTTCAAAAGGTCAAGGTGGGAGAGTGACGCGAAAATAGGTACTTTTTTGGACCAACCGAACAGTGGCAACACGGCCCGGCTTGCCGGCCCCCGCGCATGCGCGAACAAGAACAAAGTATTAGCCCTAAAAGTTCCGGTAAACAAAGGCTGCTTTCGACCTAACGTTTGGTTTTGACGGGCCAGAAAAGGAACTATCCCTTCATAAATTTTAATAATTGCTTTTTGAATAACATTTGTATTGATATTAATTTGTGTGATTTTTTAAATAAATATTTCTTTCAATAAGTATTAATTCTTCATCACTGTTTACTAACTTAGGCCTCGTCATCCAACGTTGTGACACTTCTACTGATCCCTGCAACAAAGGTATTGATTTACCAATTTATAATTTTCAAATCAGTTTCCAGCATTACTGTAAAGCTAGGAACGTTTAGTTCAGGTTAAGCCATCGGGACCTTGTATTGTCTTTCTTTTTTTTCAAATCTAAGACAAAGACAACAACCTTCATACTTCATAAATTAACTTCGTTTTGGAATTATCCTTAGCTGTTGACTTACTATGACTTACAATACTTTTTTACCTGTTAAGTACTTTTATTGTCCTGAGTATTGATTTTTTTTTCTTACAGGTGGCAACGAATATTGTGACACGCGCAAACGAAAGAAAGAGCTTGTCAAAAAAATCAGTCCAAAAACTTCGAAGAGTTCATTTGAAACGGAATCAAACTGTGATGACGAGACTGGAAATCAACAAGCTGTTCCTAGTGGCCCCAGTGGGGAAACAACGGATCATAGACCGATTGTAAGTAGTACCTCTAATACTCATGATTCGCCTAAAAAGAGACGTAAATTAAATATAGCTGGTTGGAAAAGAAATATTAATAGAGCCCTTAGGCTAAAAGGGAAATCTTATCAGACAATAAGTGGTAAAGTTGTTTCGGGCAAAATTTTGAAACCATCCCCGTGTATAAATAACAGCAAACACAAGTGCTACGATAAAATACCGGAAAACATACGACAAATAATATTTTCAAATTTCCATTCTTTGGATTCCCTTCAAAAACAACGCGAGTTCTTCATTGGTCACATTACCCAAGAAAACCCTAAAAGAAAGGTTGTCGCCGGAACATCAAGGAAAGGAGTAACGAAAAAATATACACTCTCAGGTGACAACCAAACCCACCGCGTGTGCAGACAGTTCTTTCTTGACACTCTTGGGATCAGTGAGGGCTTAATAAAGGGGGCATTTCGGAAATTATCTCCAACAGGAATTTTAGAGCCTGATAGAAGAGGTGGAAAAAGATTAAAAAAGGAATTGGGGGCTGACGGTCAGCTTGTAGATGATGAGTCAATAAAAAAGCACATCAGTTCATTTCCTGCGTTAGAGTCTCACTATTGTCGGAAAAAAAGTGACTTTAAATACTTGGATTCAAATTTAACTATTAAAGCAATGTATGAATTGTATAAGGAAGATTGTAAATCTAATGGGAAGAAATAAAAGACCTATGAAACTTATCGGAAAACGTTCAAAAAGTACAAATTAAAATTTCACAAGCCAAAAAAGATTTGTGTAAAGTTTGTGTGACTTTTGAAGGATGATCAGAGACTGAAAAAATTTAAACCGCGATGACTATGAAAACCACCAAAAAGGGAAAGAAGCAGCACGAATAAAGAGAAATGATGATAAACAGTCAGCGTTGGAAGATAAAAAAATATTAGCGTTCAATTTTGACTTACAATCTGTTTTATCAACCCCCAAAGGAGCAGCAGGGCCTTTTTTTATGTTAGAAAACTTGCAATTTATAATCTAACAATTTATAATTTAGGGGACTTGAGTGTACGTTGTTTTATTTGGGATGAAACCGAGGGAAAAAGGGGGAGTATAGAAATAGCAACATGTATCTACAAGTACATTATGTCATATCCCAACATCGAACATGTTAAAATGATGTCAGACAACTGTGGAGGACAGCAGAAAAACTTTCATTTTTCTGCTATGTGCCAATATGCAGTCAATACTTACCCAAATTTAAAAATTATAGACCATGTTTATTTTGAGCCAGGCCATTCTCACATGGAGTGTGACTCCATTGACTCAAAAATAGAAATTAAATCAAAAAATTCCCCTGTGTACACACTTGAAGGTTGGGCACAAATAATTAGATTGGCACGCAGCAAACCCAGTCCATTTGAAATTACAGAACTAGTCCATGACGACTTTTTGAATTTCAACACAAGAGAGACTAAATTTGAGGTGATTAAAGAAAAGGGAAAGCAAAACTATAAAATAAATGAAAAGGGAACACAAATTAAATTTACCGACGCAGTATGGTATCAATACCGTAAAGAAGAAAACAAAAACATTTTTATGAAGACAGAGATCGATGGAGATTACTTAACACTTATTTCGAAACAAAGAAAGGGAAAACAGAGCACAACCCCAATTACTCCGTACAAAGAGAGACTCCCGATTTCGGATGTAAAAAAAATACCTTTTATCATTATGCGGCCAAAATTTAATTCCAAGGTCATACCACGAATATTACCACAATTTGCCCACATCTAGTGACTGCAGAGATTGCCTTCCAGAGCCAAACGCCAGTGAAGACGAAGATTAAAAACCTATAATTTTTATACCTATAAAAATATTTTGAAAATAAACTTTTTTTTTAAATTGTCATTATTTTAATAACATAACATAATAATTATAATTATGAATCATGAGTACAAAAGGTTTACTACACAATATTTAGTTTTTATTAATTTAATACAATTGTTGTTTCACTTTGCCTTTATATTTTCTTTGTATTGTTTTACGAATAAATTTTTTTGCGCACTAAACATTTTTGTGTTAATTATTTTCCTATGACGAATGTGAAAGTGTCAAAATTATTTCGAAACAAACTGTCGAAAGTGCCACATTCGCTAGATTGAATCAGCGAACCATGATAAATCAATGATTAGCACTCACTTGCAATATAACGAATATGTATTATTGGAACTTAAAAACTAGCAAACTGATAAATGTTAATATCATCTGAAAGAAGACAAAAAATAGATTAAAAATATTTAAAAAATTTGCCCATTGGGAAATGGGCTGATTTTGGGTTCACAACTATTGGAGTTTTATCTTCTCCTGAAAAGTACCGATTTTCAGATTCGATAATTTGCAGTTGTAGGGACGATATGTATTATAGAATCATCATTTGTATTTAGGTACACGTGTGACTTCTCTGGTTCTGGTTCAAATCACATAAATAGGTACCGCTCAGCAAGAGCAACCTAGTTCATGATAATTGAACAATGAATAATATGTGAAGGTTATTCACATATTAAACAAAATTTAAACGCGGGATTCAATCCCGGTTCATGACTATCGGGAATCGAGGGGGTTACACACTCGTCCACCGACTTTTTCGTGTGACTTCACTGCTCTCTTTGATGTGAGAAATAAAATAAATTATTCTGGAGGCTACTTAAAGTAGACTTATCTCATTATTCCCTTATATAAATTTGTAGGATGGTTGAAATACGCTCTGGTAAGATGCAAGACCCAGCACAGGAGAGAATCATGGCTGAAGAGTCTGCCAAGCCTGGTGCAACAATTGGTAGAGATGCTAGTTCCGAGCAGTTGTCCTGAATCCCAACATCGACATCCCCAAGTATGATGGAACGGAAGACCTTCGCCCTTGGATTGAATCTCTTGAAGAAATTGGCTTCCTGTACCATTGGGCAGACTACATTATCTCTCGCTATGCTGCCATGAATATGATTGGTAGCGCCAAAACCTGGCTGAACCTACACAAGATAAGTTTTACCAGCTGGGAAAATTTCAAGAGCCGCCTAATTGAGGATTTTGCCTCAGACGCCAACAAAGAAGAAATGAAGATGAGACTAAACAGGATGCAACAGTGGAATGAACCTGCAATCAGGTTCGCAGAGGATATCCTTGTACTGTGCGACAAGGTCGACCCCCAAATGGAAGAAGAGACTAAAATAAACTGGGTTATTGGAAGGTTAAAGAAAGAATACTCTTTTGCCCTTCACCTAAACCCTCCTAAAAATACCAATGAACTTCTAGAAATTTGTAAAAAGCTAAATTTGTTCGAAAAGAATTACCAAGAACGTGTAGAAAAATCAAAAGCTCTATATAATGGACCACGCTCTCCTCGTCCCCATCATCAAGAGCAATGGAAGAGCGCTCCGTCGTTCAGAAGACCATACCAGAACACCTCCAAGCCCCAGGCCCCCGCTCCGAGGTACTACCAGAACACCTCCAAGCCCCAGGCCCCCGCTCCGAGGTACTACCTGAACACCTCCAAGCCCCAGGCCCCCACTCCGAGGTACTACCAGAACAAGCCTCTGCCCCAGGTATCTGCCCCTAGACGATCTTACACTCCCAATCCTGAGCCAAAACCGGTCTACCCAAGTAAAACATACAATAAGAATCCAAATTCAAATAGGAATAGCACAGAAGACGGGAGACCAATATGTTTCAAGTGTAACAAGCCAGGACACGTAGCGCGGTATTGCAGAGTCAGGTTTGTAAGAATTGTGGAAGAGGACCCCATAGTTACACAAGACAAGGTCGAAAAAGAAATCCGAATGGATAATGGAACTGAGAAGTCGAGACCTCTGCTCTACGCTGACGTAAGTAATAGCCCGTACTCGAGTATCCCTACAAGGAATAGATATGCCGCATTAGAAGATGTGAACTAAGCATCGCGCCTGAGTCCGTCAATCAAAGCAAGTCGACCATAAATGGAATTAAAAATTTGGACCCCAAATATAAAATTAACATTAACGTGGATAGAATCGGTATCTGCGAAGCTTTGATTGATACAGGCGCCGATCTTTCAGCGGTCGACCTTAGTACAGCTCTTAACATAGGTCTTGAAATAATAAATCCTGATAAAATGTGCTCTGGACATCAATTTGTGATAATGAGAACACATTTGCGAATATTTATACTTGGACGAGATTTTCTTAATAAAATGAACTCAAAAATTGATTGTCAGCGTGAAATAATCAAATATGACTTGACAGAAAATCGTGACGTAATAAAATATAAACAGAAGAAAATAAAAAGGGCAAAGGATGCCATTATACCAGAACTTTCTATTAAATTGATTAATGCATTTGTAGAAGCAGAGGATGGCGAATACATCATCGAGGAGAACCATAAAATGTTTCAAACAAATGGACTTCGACTAGCGAGAAGCTTAATAAATGTTGTGAATAAGGAAACATATATCTGGATAACAAACCCTTACCCTCGACCATTAAAGGTATTTAAAAACCAAACATTGTGCTTTGGAAGCCAGCCAGCCGAAGTGAATCTTATGGAAGAAAGTGAACAAAAAGAGCATGAAGAACCCCAATATCAGATAAACGAAAATTTAGCATATAAGGAAAAGGAGCAATTGAAACAAGTTTTGGAAAAGTACGAGGATTTGTTTTCGTCGGGATTAGGAAGATCCAACTTAGCGAAACATCGGATCGATACAGAAGGCGCGAAACCGATCAAACACAAGCCGTATAGGGTGTGCGCGAAAGAGCGAGAAATCATAAAAGAACAAATTGATGAAATTCTCAGAGACGGCATAATTAGACCATCCTCGAGTCCATGGTCCTTCCCTGTAATCTTGGTCACGAAGCGAGATGGTAAGTACAGATTTTGCGTTGACTACAGAAAATTGAATGATGTAACAGTGAAAGATGTTTACCCAATTCCCAGAATTGATGAGGTATTGGATACACTTCGTGGATCCAAATACTTTTCAGCAATTGACCTTAAATCAGGATATAGGCAAGTAGAGGTTGAGGAGAAAGATAAAGAAAAGACAGCCTTCACTACAGTACATGGCCTATCTGAGTTCAACGTAATGCCCTTTGGTCTATGCAATGCCCCTGCTACATTTGAGAGGAACATGGAAAATATGCTTGGTAATCTTAGATGGCAAATTTGCTTATGTTATCTAGATGACGTAATAATTTATAGCTCGGATTTTTCAACACACCTCAAAAGAATAGAAGCTGTTTTAAAATGTTTTCGCGAGGCTAATTTAAAATTGAACAACAAAAAATGCCAATTTGTTTTCGAAGAACTGGAGATTCTTGGCCATATAACTAATCAACATGGTATAAAACCAGCGGAGCATAATATCAAGGCTATTAGAGATTTTCCACGGCCCAAAAAGATAAAAGAAGTTCAATCATTTTTAGAAATGTGCTCATATTATAGAAAATTTATCAGAGGTTTTTCAAAAATTGCCGATCCATTAAGGTGTCTTATAAAAAAGAATGTACCTTTTACCTGGACAGAAAATCAAGAAAAAGCATTTCAAACTCTTTAAGTAGCATTGATAAATCTCCCAATCTTAGGGCACTTTGATCCGAATGCAATTATTTACATTCATACTGACGCATCTAACATCGGCCTGGGTGCAACATTAGTCCAAAAGTTCGGCGATAAATAAAAGGTTATCTCATATTTAAGTCGAACACTGAGCAAACCTGAGCAAAATTATTCGACTACCGAAAAATAATGTCTAGCTGTTGTGTGGTCAATGTCCAAGTTACGACCCTACCTATATGGAAGGCACTTCAAAATCGTAACTGATAATCACGCACTATGCTGGCTTAAGAATCTGAAAGATCCGACCGGCCGATTAGCACGATGGGCACTGAAGATTCAGGAATATAATTTCGAAATTATACACAAATCGGGTAAAAAACATCTGGACGCTGATGGTCTATCTAGAGGACCCTTACCTGAAAACGAATGGGACGAAGATTATGAAAGACTATTTCTGAATCAAATAATAGACGAAAAGGATGATTTTATTGAGAATATTAAGGAGAACCTTAGTGGAAACAAGCGTTCAATTACACAGAACTTCAAAGAAGAAAATGAGTGTCTCTACAAGAAAAATCCAAATCCTGAAGGTAGGGCATGGTTGCTGGTAGTGCCAAAGAAGAGAAGGAAGGAAGTCATGAGTGAATACCACAACCATATGCTGAATGGCCATCTGGGCGTCGCCAGAACCACTTACCAATTGAAGAATAAATACTATTGGCCTTCCATGTCGAAAGATGTTTCAGAATTTGTAAAGACGTGCCATCTTTGCCAAAGTCGGAAAGGTTCAAATCACTTGCCTTCTGGACTTTTACAACCTATTCCCCCAGCTAACTACCCTTTTGAAAGAATCAGAATTGACTTTGTTGGCCCCTTGCCATCAACGAAAAGAAGGAAGTGGATAATTATGTTGACTGATTATTATACCAAGTATGCTGAAACAAAGGCAGTATCAGAAGCAACCGTGAAAGAAGTCTCTACATTTTTAATCGAACATATTATTCTACGTCACGGGGCCCCAAGATTTCTTATTAGCTATAGAGGGTCACAATTCACTAGCAATTTGATAAAGGAGGTAATGAAAATGTGCAAAGTTAAACACTGCTTCACAACGAGCTACCACCCCCAGACTAACGGACTAACGGAACGGCTAAATAGAACTTTAATCAATATGATCAGCATGTATGTGAACACAGACCAAAAAAACTGGGAAGAAATCCTCCCTTTTATCACCCACGATTCAAGAAACCACAGGCTACTCTCCATTTTTCCTGTTGTTTGTAAGGGAACCCATGCCCCTCTTAGACGACGAGAATATCCCAACGGACAGTAACATGGACGATTACGACGAATATATAGAAAAATACTTAGATAAAATAGCAAGGACGAGACAGGTAGTCATTAACAACACAGAGAAGACTCAGGAAAGAATGAAAAGAAACTATGACAAAAACCACAATGAGAAAATCTATGAACCAGGATATTTAGTGGCAGTTTGGACACCAGTCAGGAAAATCGAAAAATGTGAAAAACTATTGAGAAAATATTTTGGCCCATATAGAATATTAAAGAAGCTGTCTGAAGTAAATTACTTAATTGAGCCGAAAGATAATCCTGGCCAAGACCCATTGATTGTCCATGTCTCAAGACTCAGACTCTATTTTGAGAGAATTGATGAGGTACTCACGAGGACGTGACGACCTCTGGAGAGGGGGAAGTGTTGCATCATGGCTAATGAACCTATTTTATTTTAATTAGTTATATTATTTTTCATATATTTTAAATTCAAAATTATATTTTATTTTTATTTATTTTTTTAAACAGAATATATGTATTATAAACAGAATATATGTATTATAGAATCATCATTTGTATTTAGGTACACGTGTGACTTCACTGCTCTCTTTGATGTGAGAAATAAAATAAATTATTCTGGAGGCTACTTAAAGTAGACTTATCTCATTATTCCCTTATATAAATTTGTAGGATGGTTGAAACACGCTCTGGTAAGATGCAAGACCCAGCACAGGAGAGAATCATGGCTGAAGAGTCTGCCAAGCCTGGTGCAACAATTGGTAGAGATGCTAGTTCCGACCCAATTGTCCTGAATCCCAACATCGACATCCCCAAGTATGATGGAACGGAAGACCCTCGCCCATGGATTGAATCTCTTGAAGAAATTGGCTTCCTGTACCATTGGGCAGACTACATTATCTCTCGTTATGCTGCCATGAATATGATTGGTAGCGCCAAAACCTGGCTGAACCTACACAAGATAAGTTTAACCAGCTGGGAAAATTTCAAGAGCCGCCTAATTGAGGATTTTGCCTCAGAGGCCAACAAAGAAGAAATGAAGATGAGACTAAACAGGATGCAACAGTGGAATGAACCTGCAATCAGGTTCGCAGAGGATATCCTTGTACTGTGCAACAAGGTTGACCCCCAAATGGAAGAAGAGACTAAAATAAACTGGTTTATTGGAGGGTTAATATTCTCTTTAATGGAAAAGGGTACTGGTCTAAATTAAAAAATTGGGCTTTGCATTTGGCCTCAATGATATTGAACTTTTAATGCCCTGAATTGGTAAATCTTTATTTTTAAATACTTCTTTATATACTTATAAAAAAGTTTTAAATTTGAAATGATATTTATATCATTACAGGTATCAAAAGCGCAATTGGACCAATACGCTTTTAAAATTCTTATCCAATTTCTAACCAGTAACGGCGTTTGTTTAATAAACTACCCCGTCACAACTAGAGGTAGTTTTTTCCAAATAGTTTTTGTAACTAACATTAATCAAGCTTTTTCCAAAATCTGGAATCAAATGTCCCGAAAAACTTTTCAAATGTCTCCACTGTATTTCTCTAGGGTGACATTTTTGAGATTTGTGAGAAAAAATGTCTTTGAAACTACAGACACGTCTGCACCAGTGTCAACCTCCATTATAGTGTCCATATCTTCAATTTTAACGTTTACCAATATTTTTGGTGCGTTTTCTAATGTGTTGCACTGAATAGTATTCAATTTATTCTGA